>MU226113.1:287460-319996 GCA_018584345.1 Thuja plicata
TTGCATTGTTATGCTGCCATTTTCATGCTAGGATTACATGCTATTTCATTACATACTAATTGTTAGTGCTATTTCATCTTTTTAGTGTAAATGCATGCTTATTTCATCATTTAGCTTGTTTCAATTCAAATCCTTCATGCTAGGTTGTATTGGTCACTGATTCAATAACATATTCTGAGGGTTGATATGTTGTTGGTCACACTCCTCTTAGGTTAGAAGGAAATAGATCGATTTTAGCGGGTTTCCCATGCTTTTCATGTTTTTCACTAACCCCATGTTGCTAATATAATGATTTATTGAAGTGTTTGTGTTGATCTAATAGGTACCCAAATACACACACACAGGCCTAACACCTTAACCTTAAGTGTTGTGAGTTAAATAACAATATTAAAACATGTGGTACATGTTTGAGCATCTCCAGGTAGATGTGTTAGGTAAATCTTAGTGTTGTTAGAGTCCTCTAAGTTGGTGTTCTTGGATTGGTTTCTTATGGTATTTTTGAGGTTTCCTTATCATCCCCAGTCTCATCATAGTCTTCCTTAGTATCTGAACTCCCCTCATTACCAATATCAACATTAACCACTATCTTTCCTTTAGTAATGGGATGAGTTGCATGTCTATTGGATCTTCTAGGGTTAGTGCCACTAACATCCTTAACCTCTTGCTTTCTATTTTCTTGAGTCATCTCTTCCTTAGTATTAATTTCTTAAAACCATAGTTGGGTCTTCATTTCCTTGGCAGGAGGCATTTTTCATTTCCTGGCAATGCTTGTTTTATCCAAATTATAAGAAGAAGAGCTTTGTTTTAGGTCATATAGACCTTGATCCACCAAGATATTCCAATGTGAGGAATTTTGGGAGTGGATTTTATGCTACTAGAGGTAGTAAGAGTGATAAGCTAGGAAATATCTTTACCAACCAAATTTCTACTGGAAGTGGAGGCCTAAATAGAGCTTGAGTGTCAAATATGCTTCTTTTTTCTATTAAGGCCACCAAAGACTTCCACAATAGTAGTAGCCAGAGGGGATTCAAAAAGTGGAGGTTCATTGACAACAAAAATAGGCTTAGGGGGACAAAAAAGAAAGATGGAAGTGATGGAGACAAAAAATAATCCATTGGTGTAGAGGGTGGGAATGTTATCAGATTTTTTAGCCATTTCCAAGGCATATTTATTTGTACCTTTAATATGTAATTAATTCCTTATATTTTTCTTGTTATTTAAGAGAATTTACCATATATTGTTACTTATTTTTCCAATTTTATATGCTTAAACTATAAGACTTTTTGCCTCTAATAGGAATTGCAAATCATTTCTTCTTTTTGTTGGGAGATTTTTGAGATGTTGTTAAGATTGGGCATATATGTGTTGGCATTAATGTTTTGTCATTGAAACATATTTCTAATGTTGAAGACATTGTTCCTAAGATGTTAAGTGGGAGAATTTATGTGGCACAACTACTATATTGAATATCAAATGTTGCGAAGCTGGAAATGTCTTGGGGGATGTTTGTAATTGATTTAGTTCAAGTGGTAGAGGTTCACATGAAGATTTTGAGTGAGCTAGGAAGGATTTTTTAGAGACTGCTATTTTAGTTGTTCAGTGATAGACAATGTTTTAGTTATTGGATCAGTGTGGATCGGTTATGAAATATTCCTTGTTGCTAACCTAGTGGTGAGTTCAGGGCATGGATTTGTGTCCTTAGCTTGAGTGGCTCATGATTTCGATGCTGGAAAGCCATTATTCTTTTGTGATAGTGGTTGATATTTCAGTGTTCCTAATGAACAGTGCAGATGAGTATGGATTATGAGACAAAGTTGTTCCTATTAATTTTATGATTTTTCATGTTGCTTTATGATGTTTATAGATCATTTCCTATTCATTTTTTTGGATTGAGTTGGATTATGTGATCGAAATTGATGATTTTTCATGTGGGGTGTTGATGTTCTTATTGTTCTTGACCGACATGGTGGTGGAGAAAATTGTGATGGATGGTGGCATGATTTATGGATCTAGAGTGTGTTCAAGGATGTTTTTATTGATCATTATATGTCTTATCCGACATTCAATGGATCACATTGTGTATTGAGCTATATTGAATTAATATTTTGTAATTAGGTCCTTAGAAGACCTAGTTGAGATAAATTTGATTTAATCTATACCTTCATTTGAAAAATATTGGATAGTGTCTTGTATGAATCTATCTAGAGTTTGGAGAGACATCTAGAATGCTTATCTTTCTCTATTATCTTCTTTATTTTTGTTGATAAATTCTATCATTGCAAGGTTTAATAATGCATTTTTTTTATATTGTTACTTTATGGGGGTGTCTCACAAAGAAGGAAGTCTTCTTGGTAGATTAAAGACAATCAACACATAGTTTTTTTTTTATTTAAAATCTCAATGGATCCTAGAAGCCAATAAGCATAATTAAATGGTGGAAAACCTTTCATTTAGATTTTTAACAACCAAATTATTTTAAAGTGGTGTTATATATATTTTCTATTAAGAACTCTACTTAGAACAATACTAGACAATAGTAAGAAAATCTATATAGAGTTATTTTATTTTGCTCAACTAATAAACATAAGCTCATTATAATGTATCCTATTTTACACATATATTAATAATTTTTTTATTATGATTTTTGTATTTTTGCTTATTTTCTCTTGACAAAGTATTTATGCGTTTGTTTTGAAAACAATATATAATATTTGAAAAGAGAATTTTTGTTTATATATGTTATCGAATAAAGAGAAAAAATGGAAGCACTAATTACCAGTACCTTATGGGTACTAATGAATTTTCTATTTGTTGTATATAACGAAAGATAAATAAGGTTTAATGAAATCTCTAATAATATATGTAGCAAATAAAATAAATCTTCTATGAGCTTTTTGTTTGTTAAATGTTAAAAAGATATAAAATAATTTTAATGATATGTTGAATAAAAGAGGGGTAGGAATTTATTCAAGTAAAACCAATAATTACAAAGAAAAAGGCCTTGGGCCCACCAGAACCTCTCAAATAAGGAAAGCATAACAAGTTCTCAAAAGAACACAGTACAAGAGATAAATTACAAGTTTCCATCATCCCTAATTAACTTTCTCAAAATCTCCAAATAATCTAGAGGAAGAGCCTCCTAGTTATCCACATCTCAACCCCCTAAGCTCTTATAATCCCACTTAGCTAGAAAGTTGGCCACTTTATTCCACTCCCTAGGAATATGACAGAAAGAAATTGAATCCAAGAATCTAAAAAGATTCATAATTTTCTTAGCACCTAATTCTAACTGCCAAGAAACTCCATCCAACTAACTATCATTCAACATATCAACCACAATATGTTAATCATACTCACGTATAATCCTTTTCTAACCTAAAGAGAACCCTCTCTCAACACCATGTTAAATATCTAAGGCCTCCATCAAATAATTTGAATATTTTCCTTTATAAATGAAGAAAAAGAATACAACATTCTCATCACTAGTCCTACTAATCTTACCAATTCCTCCTTGTCTAGGATTCCATCTAGATGATCCATTAGTATTTATCTTTAGAACTCCCTCAGGAGGAAGAAACCATCTCCCCTCTCTGTGAATTTTCTATTTAGATTTTCTCAATCTCTTCCTATAAGGAAAATTAGTCCCCTTACCGACTAAATTAAGGTTCATTACCATAGGAAGATCATAAGCCTCTATAGGAGAAGAAAAAATAAACTTTGCTAAAATAGTTTCCCGAAGTCTGTTGACAATCTTTCTCCACACCAAGAAAATCCCAATTTCAAACCTATGAAAGATTCACCAATTCCTTCTAACCATAAACTCCAAATAATAAAAGTTGGGTCAAGAACCCAAGCAACTTGGAGTAAAGTAATCATTATTGGAGGCCATCCTAGGCTGTCCTAAAACTCCACCAACGAGGTATCATGAATGCAAGCACGGTTCCATGATCCCCATCATATATTTCATATCTCCCTTGAATACGAATAATGAAAACAAATATGAGAATTACTTTCTTCACTATTTCTACAAAGAACACAAATAGATGGGCCTTGTAAGCCTCTCTTTCTCAAATTCGCCTAGGTGAGGCATCTATTTTGGTAAAAAATCCAAAGAAAATAATTTAACTTAGGCCAAGAAAAAATATTTCATACTTGCATCCACCAAAGCACACCTCCATATCCATGGAGCTTTCCATCCAAAACAAGGTAACCAAAAGCAACTGGAAATTTTCCCTTTGGATCTAGGATCCAAGGAAAAGCATCTCTTCCATCAATGGCACTGCAAAGTCTAGTTGTTAAAATATCTACAAGTTATTGATGATTCTCCTCCAAGCCCCCAGTAAGGCATTCATGAGGATATTTCCAACAAGTAACTCTGATTTATCCCTAAGCCTAGTGGTTTTAAAATCTACCACCATGTTCCAACCAACCTCACTCAAACAATTGCATAAGGGTTGAAGATGAGAAAACTAATAAATTTTAAAGGGTTTTCATCCTAGGAATCATGCCAAAAATGAGCATCAATGCCTCAATTTTAGATCTAGAAGAGACCCTACTTTATAAGTTTTTCACCTTTTTTCAGAGTGTCTCAAATCATGGAACTCTTCCCCTCTAAACTACATTAAGGAACATGTGTACTATTAACTCCACTAAGGTATTTATAGGTGATAATTTTATCCCAATATTGATCCTGACACATACACCATCTCTAATATAACTTCGTAGTTAGAACTTGTCCAAACATACCCACAAGCCTAAGATCAAAACATCCTTCATGCTTTGGCCTACATACTAAATCCCATCTAACCAGATTGCATTTAGAAGCAAGAAATTTTTCAGATCAAATAAATTTATACGAGAGGGCATCAAATCCTTCACAAAGCAAGAGGGGGAAACCTACACAAAACATCTATAAATAGGGAGATCTTGAACCACCAACTTTAAAATAGCCAATCTTTGAGCTAATGAATGCCACTTACAAGTCCAATGACTAACCCTACTCTAAAATTTATCTAGAATCTTCCACCAAAACTCTGTCAATTAAGATTGCATACCAAGGGGAATCCCAAGATAAACCAAAGGAAGAGACCCAATCTAAATTTTGAGAATATGAGCAATCTTACTTTGAATAGCTTGAGGATTAGTAAAGAAAACAATAGAATACTTTTCCCCATTAATATTTTTCCCCAAGGCATCCAAATAAGTGTCCAAGGTTCTCTTGAAATTAATAGATTCATTGATTCTATCTCTTCCCATGAGGGAAGTGTCATCAATAGACTAAAGATGTGAATAAGGAGGTAGACTATTGCTCCAAATCTATCCTTGGATCAAGCCTTGTCTAACCTTGTGTTTGATAAATCTCTCAACTCCTCAGCCATGATGATAAAAAAGTAAGGAGAGACAAGATCCCCATGTTAAAGACCCCTAGAATCCTTAAACAACTCAAAAGGATATCCATTAACCAAAATTTAAGAGGACGTGGAAGAGACACAACTCATGACCCAATCTACCCATTTGCCAAAAAATCCATAATCCTAAAGAATTTTTTGTAAGAAGGAACATTTAACCCTATCAAATCTTTTTCCATGTCTTGTTTGATAAACATTGCCTTTTATTTTTAAACCACCATAGAGTGAATAGTTTAAGCTGCAAATATCACTATCTCGTCAAGAATTTGTCTACCCATAGCAATACCACCCTGCTCATTAGAGATCAAATATTTGAGACACCTCTTGAGTCTCTTAGAAATCATTATCAATAATCTTATAAACCACATTACACATTGTGATGGGTCTAAACTGATGTAATTTGTTTCCATTCTCTTTTTAAGGAATCAAAGTTATGAAAGTAGCATTCATAGCTCTTAACATTTGTTTGTTCCTATGGGACTCCTGAAGAACTACAAGGAGGTCAAGCTTAATAATTTCCCAAAACCCATGAAAGAATTAATTTATAATCCATAAGGTCTTGGAGATATATAATTTTTTATATGAAACCCAACATCTTCTACTTCTTGCAGCACGATAGGGTGAGTGAGAGCCAAATTCATTTTATTGGAAACCAGTGGAGGAATGTAGCTAAGAATAGAGGATTCATCCTCCTTAATAGGAAGGGAATAATTTTTAAATAAGGAATAAAAATAGTAAAAATATTCATGAGATATTTCACCTAGTGAAGAGATTTGAGCCCCTCCCAAAGAAACTATAGAGGTAATGAGATTTTCATTTCTTATATCTCTTACACATTTATGAAAGAAAACAATATTCTTATTATTGGAAAGTAGTTTATTTAGGATTTTTATGGAACACTTTAGGGTTTTCATTTATGGAAACGCATCTAGTATGGATGGTCGCTTGGTGTAAAACACAGTTTTGGAGTTATAGCTTGCAAAATGACTAAGTCCAGAAAGATGAATTACAGAGTATAGCAGTACAATTTTGGTCAACGAGCACAATATATGGTGAATGAAGGCATGTGAGATTAGGAGAAGCTATTTTGGGATGTATATGACCTTCAGTTAAGGTAGCTTATGTTTTTTAGTCAATCACAGTAAGTTATAGTATGTTGAAGACATGCAAAGACATAGTAACGGTGATACATGGCAGATGAAAGGTTACAATGATTAAGGAAGTACAATGCAGAGTCAAAACATGCTATGTTGGAATCAGATTGATGATTACCTATGTTTTGATAGTGTATGATCACTGAATTGGTATTTACCTTTTGTATAAGTGTTAACTCTATTTTGTGATGCATTGGAAGTCGACTAGACATATAATGATGTATATATAGGAAGAGCTTTTTGAGAAGTGAAGTATGGATATGATGAAATGTATGAATGGGAAAAAATGAATGAATTATGAGGTCAGAATCAAACAGATGGTGATGCAATCTACAACTAGAACTATCTAAGCATAGCATATGCTTGTATTGTTCACTATTGAGAAATTATTGTAACAGAGTCATATTTCTGATTGTATGAGAAGTGAGCTCATTATACCTTTAATAGGGTTTTGGTATTCCTCTAACAAGGAAATGTGCTAATTTAATAATCATCTCCTAACAGGGATATAATAGTTTTAGTACATATTTGTGGGTACCATCCCCATCAAAGTTTTCCCTTGGCCAGGGTTTCCTCGACAATAAATTCATGGTGTTATGAGTTGTGTATTTTATGTTTATGCTCCTTTCATTTTAGCAATTATTTGGTTAAGTTGGAATTTACTAAGTTTAAGTTTAAAGTGTTGTAATAATGATTCACCCCCATCTCAGTATTACTTAATCCTAACAATTGGTATCTGAGCTATTGGACCTTGGAGAGAAAGTCTAACATCCTAAGGGAGATTAGGATGGATTTTGAAAGTTTGGAAGAAAATTTTGAAGTAGAACTTGAAGACCTTTATAAGCCTAAAGAAGAGAATGGTGACTTGAAATTCAAATTGAGAAGAGAAGAAATTTTCATCAAGAAACTAAAGGAACAACTTGAAATATCTAGGAGTCAGAGACAAGATCTTATGGATAAGATAAAAGAGGATTCAAACAATGATACTTTAGATCAAATAAAACAACTTGAACAAGAGAAAGATACTTTGAAGCTTGATCATGAAACTACTTCCCTTCAGATGGCTAAAGAGATTAAACAGGTAAAGGATGATAGAAACAAAATTGAAGAAACCTTAAAAGATGCAAATATTAAGATGGAAAAAATGAAGACTGAACTTGATCACTACAAGAAAAAGTATCTAGAATTAGAGAAATATAATCAGATTATAAAGGGAGAACTTGTGGAGGAAAAGAAACATATTGAAAAACTTCATTCAAGCAGTGACAAGATCGCTGAGAAAAGAGAAAGTCAAAAACCTAAAAGAGACATGACTGGAATTGGCTTCAATGAAGTTGAATGTTCAAAGACCCATGAAGAAAAATCAAAAGTAAAGACTGATGGAGAAATACCTACTCTTGAAGAACCTAAAGATCATATCAGACCTTTCAGAGGTAGATGTTTTGGATGCAACAAGATTGGACATATGGAGAGAGATTGTAGAGGTAAAGCTCCTTACAAACCCTTTTCATGATATTGTTTTAATTGTAATGTATTTGGACACAAGAAGGTAGAATGCAGGAAACCTGATCAATCAAGAATCAAGAAAGATTACAATAGGTAAGGAACAACAACTAAGATCACATGTTACAAGTGCAATAACTTTGGGCACATTGAAAAGTATTGTAAGTTGCAGACTAATCAGAACAGACCACCTCCTACATGCTACAAATGTTATAATCTGGGACACATAGCAAAGTTTTGCAGATACAAAAGAACTAAAAACATAAGTGATCCTCCACCTATTGATACAAAGAAGAGTGCTGGTGATGTTAAGAGTATTGCAGAAGAATTTAATAGTCATTTTAGAAAAGAAGAAGATGTAAACAGTGGTAAGGTATGGAAAGTAAAGGAATCAAGTGAGGAAATGGTTCACGGAGAGTCAGTAGATGCTATTGAGTCTTCGCCTGATGAGAAAATTGCCACATCAACCTATATGGCCAAGCATGGCCTTAGGGGGAGCATTGGAAGGAAACATCAGAAATCTATCCAGGCCCTGATTTTGAGGAATAAGCTATTGCACGATTAGTGATAGTATGTGGAAATATTATGGAACTTATATATGTAATCACATAGATTTACAATCTATATCTTGTGATCGCCAGATTGTTAATCAACTGGATTATGTGTAGAGATGATTTTATTGGTAACTATGTCATTTCTTTACACAGAGAAGTATAAGGTCAATCAAAATAACTCTTCTAAACATCATTCAAAGAATAAATCCTAATGAGAATAGGGATTTGAGCTGAGACAAGAACAAAAGAAAGGTTTTTGAGCGCTTGATCGAAGCACAAATTCATAGAATTGGTAGATAAAAGGTATTTAGATAAATTGTGAAGATTTGGTTATAGATACTCCATTGGTTTTCGATGTCATCGGAAGGCCTAGGTATAAATTCAAGAAATACCTGTTCAAATCAACTGAAGATGATCTCAAAGGTGCATTTTTAAAAATAAACTACAACAATCTACATGTGAAAGATATTAGGGCTTACATTCACTGTAAGTATGAGTCTCTAGGAGACTTTGAGATCTATAAAGAGATGAAGGACATTATTGGAGCAGATTGTAAGATGAAAGCTAAGTTTGCACATCTGGAGAACCTTAGTATAATGTGAATGACTGATCTCTATGAATTATATGAAGAGGAATGGATTAAGATCATTCTGAGAATAGTTCATGACCAGTTCATTTGTCTTGGAGATCAGCCAGTGAAGATTTGTGGTGACTTAATTCATGATATACTAGATTTGGATAACTCTGGTGTTATCCCTGTCATGGAGAAGAACACAAAGAGACATGTGGAGACCCTAATGCATTCACAATGGGATAAGAGAGTGATGACCATTAATGACATATTTTAGCAAGATTTTAGATTGGTTTAAATGATTCTCAGTTAACATTACAACAACCTACCTTACTCAGTATCAGTGGGAGTGATTATGATAGAATATATAATGGTGAAAGAAAATGTTAAGTATAACCTTTGTGAAGTACTTGCAGAGAATTTTTCACAATGTGAATAAAATCAAGAAGGATAATTCAAAGGAATTCAGGTTTGGGTCTCTATTGATACAAACATATATTCATATTGTACATAGTTTTCCTGGTATGCACTCTAGAGCTCGGAAGGACTACGGACCCACTGGAATTCATATCACACATAACTATAGAAGATAGAACAATGCATGGGTTGATGGTGAATTATTTGGGATGATAATTTGTAGAGACAGATGAAGGGAATAATGAGGAAACCTGAGGCATTGATATAAAAACACAAGGATACAATCTGTTTCATGGTTGAAACTGATTGTGTTTGCTTTGAGGCAATAAAACTTAGGATGAAGTGGTATTATCCTATGGGATATGAAGTTAGTTCTAAGGTCTTGACCATGCAAGTAGAACATATTATATCCTCATAAATTGATCCATCCAAAAAAATATGGGGCATCTATGAAGAGAAGTCTATGAAGATAAGGGAAGAGCATACTCAAGATGCAAGGAAGAGAAAAGTAGAAAATATGGTAGATGATCTAGCAGCCGAGATTGGTATAATAAAGGAGGAGATGAAAGAGGTAAGAAAGAAGATTATATAAAGAGCTTCTATATTGGTGAGCACTACTCTTGTAGCCCTTCCACCTCCTGAAGTTGAGAAGGTTATTAGTCAACCTCCTACTCTGATTGATGTACCAGAAACCACACCTACTTAACCAAAGAAAACATCGTAGGAAGTGAAACTCATGGAATTTCCTACAAGGAACACATGGTCCACCAAAAAATACTATCCGCCAAAGAGACAGATGATAGAAGTTGAAAAGAAGAAGGGAGAAGAGAAGAAAGTTGAAGAGAAGAGCTGAGATATGAAACAAGTCTGGAAGCCTGACATAAAGATACTAACGAAGAGGATAATTGAGCAGTGCACTCTTATCTCATTGCTCAGATACTATGAGAAGTATGATGCATTTGATAAAATTTTGATTAAGGACATGGTCATAAGTCATTTTCTTTATTTTAAGAATAACTTGTTAGAAATTGAAGGTAGTATACCATAAGAACTTTATGAGAAATTAGAAATAAGGAAACAGTTAGCTCAAATAGAAGATGAAGCAATTAGAGTACAAAAAATTGAATATATGTTACATGTTGTCTCAGTAAAATAAATGGAAATTATATTAAATGCTTTGAAACCTTTGTTGAGAACCAAGTCAAGATTGGTGAAGATAATGGGGAGAAAGTATGAGGAATTTATTGAGGAAACACACAAGGTAGTTGATAAGGTTTTGATGGGAACTGAACTTGAGAAGTCCTCACCTCCCAAGGCTACTAAGCCTAAAATTATAAAAGGTGAGTCATCAAGAATAGCTAATGTAAACCTTGATACATCAAATGATGAAGACAATAGCCAATTTTTCAGTACTATAAAGCTACCATATTTCTTTGTTTTTGGTGTGCCTGTGTCTTTGGACACTTCACAAGATGTTAGTGATCCTTTTTAGAAGAATATTGATATTGATGGAGGAAGAATTGATCTAAAAATGACAGAGAAAGAAGAGAAGTTGAAATATTGAAGGAAGCAGTAGATACAATTTAAGTGAAACAAGAAACTCATGCATCAGTTTCTTCATCTTTATTGTTGGCAAGTGGAGATAGAACTCTGAGCATTGATGTTGAGAGTATGGATGATGATGAGTTGATGAAGCTATCCTACATTGCATTTGAAAAAGAAAAGAAGAGATCTAAGAAAAAAGGTGCGAAGAAGTCAAGGGTAATGGAAAGAGAAATTGATACTATCAACAAACTCCTACCTATACCTCTTACTTTCAATCAAAGGACAATGTAGAGAAATTGAACAAGGTATTGGATGACTTTGATAATCAATACGAGTCCTTAGAGAAGATTGTTGAAGAGAAGGCAGAGAAGAATTACCTTTCGAAGAAGTTGGAGGAATTATGCAAGTCTATTTTTTGGGACTTAGGAATACTGAGAAAAACCATATCTGAAACAAAGAGTTGTGTGTTGCATGGCAGAAAGTTATACACTTACTATATAAATCCTATCAGAAACATTAAGAACATTAAGGATATAAAAGAAAAGGATATATAGACTCTGACAATTTGATGAACAGTTGTGAGACCTCCTCACACACCATATTGAATATAGACAAAGAAGTGTCTAGGATATTGGAAAAATTGAGTGTTTTGGATATAGAGAAAGGGAGAGTTGTGGGAAGATTTGGTATGCTAAAGAGTTTAATTACTCCTAACTTATCAATTCTTGATATCCACCTTTCAGACATGGAGAAAATAGAGAAGGCCCTCATTGGATTCATGCCTTCTGAGCTAAAGGTAGTAGAAACATCCTCTTTTTCACTAAATGGAATTATTCATGTGAGTTAGATACTGGTAAAAACTTGGTTAGAGGAAGTGAAGATCTTGGAAAGCTCATTCTAGGATGTGCTAACGATGGTATAAACTTTTTGGTAAGCAATTTTTTTATTCCACATTTTTGTATACCTTTTCCATTGATGTCAAGGGGGGAGAAGAGAAGATATGAAAAATGTACAAATAAGAGATAGAGTAATATGTAAAGGAGTTATAGAAGTATAATGTATATTCTTTTTGGTATTAATACTTAGTCATTTTTTGCTAAGTGTTGCCATCAATGCCAAAGGGAGAGATTGTTAGCAAGTGGTTCATTCAAGAATACTATGGAGCACTTTAGGGTTCTCATTTATGGAAACACATCTAGTATGGATGGTTGCTTGGTATAAAACATAGTTTTGGAGTTATAGCTTGCAAAATGGCTAAGTCCAGAAAGATGAATTACAGAGTATAGCAGTACATTTTTTGTCATCAAGCACAATATATGGTGAATGAAGGCATGCAAGCTTAGGATAAGATAATTTGGGATTTATATGACCTTCATTTAAGGTCTCTTATGTTTTGGAGTTGATCTTAGTAAGTTACATTATGTTGAAGATATGTGAAGACAAAGTAACAGTGATACAAGATAGATGAAAGGTTGCGATGATTAAGGAAGTACAATGCAGAGTCCAAACATGCTATGTTGGATTCATATTGAGGATTACCTATGTTTTTATAGTGTGTGATCACTGACTTGGTATTTACCTTTTGTATAAGTGTTGTTATGCCCTGCATACCCGTCCCTTTATTTTGTTGGAAAAATGTTGGGTCCCCCTTTTTTTGCTTTTGGTTCTTCCTTTGTTTCTTTTTGGCCTTCTTTTGCTTTCTCTGACCTTTACCTCCGCGCGACCATTGTTGTCATTTCCTTTTGGTTTTCCACACTCCAAGACCCAGTCCTGGAGTGTTTTATTCCTTCATGCCAGCCAAATTCTAGACCTCAGGATTCTTGTGTCGTTACTTCCTCTTTAGTTGGAGGGTGTGGTAGCGTGGGATTCCTGAGCCCGAAGTCCAGAGGTTTGCCTTTTTTCTTGGGATTTGTGAAAGGGAAAAGTGTGTTTTAATCTAAGGGATATAAATTAAGCTTCACCTATCATTGTTACACTTACCATGAACAATTTACCCTCAGAGCGAATTAAGAGCGAATTGTGCAATTTCCCAGCGAGCTAAGTGCAATTTTCTTTGAGTGGTTAACAGTGATTTGGAGTTTAGACCTGTGCATGTTCAAGGTATCTTATAGTGTTCTCAGTGTGTTCATGGATTTTGAAGAGCTATTTGTTTGCAGAGCACCTCCTATGCCATTCCTTCCGCGTCTTTGGTTTTTGGGTAGGTCCTTGTAGCCCTTCTCTTTCCTTTTTGGTTTGCACTTTGTTCCTTTGTTTTTTTTGGGATTTGTTTTCTTTGTGTTCTGGTATTTGTCATTGCCTCCCGTCTGTGGGATGGCTCTACAATAGGTTTGTTTGTCCTTTGTGCATTTTTTGATAGTTTAAAATAGGGTAAAATTTTGTAAGTCTTTGTAAATTTGTTCGCGCCTGTGTAAATGTCATTCTTCGGCCTCCTGTTAATAGTGTTCATAGTGTGTAGTTTATGTGTAGTCATCTTATAATTCATGTACATGGTCTATACATTCCTTCAATTCCCACTCCTCCCGTGATGAGTTCACTGCACCCTTTGCATTGTTTGAACAAATTTGAGCTCGCTTGCCTAGTGTTCGCTGGACTCAATCTCGTCACCTTGCCTGTTTGAGTTATGGACTTTCTCTCTCCCCCATCACTTCAGCATTAATGGCGGGATTAATTCCTCATGCACAAGCATTTAAAACCATCCCAAGTGGCATTCACTCCATTTTCATTGAGACATTCATCACAATAAATGCCATTACTCCATTCATTGCATGACAATGTGACAACCCACGTCCCAGTACGGTGAATTGCCAGGTCATTTCAATAACGGTCAGTTTCTCCAGACTCTAGGTTCTACGTAATCCCATGGCATTCATCTCATTTTTTGCATGAACCAGAATCCCCGGTACCCCCGGGTATTGATCAAATTTGAAGTAAGTTATTTTTTTTATTGCATTTTTGAAATTTTATAAACTAACGTCTTCTTGAGGACAGGTGCGAAATGGTGATGAAATCTCTAGAACCTGGGAATTTATTATATTTGATTATTTAAGGGTTGTTTGGTCTTGCAGGCTACGAATAACTCATCAAGCAATATGTCTGAAGTATCTTCCCCTCTCGAAATTCTAGAACTCCCGTCCACCTCAACAAGGGCGACCACCAAGACAAGGGATGAGAAAGCATTAGAGAAGCTCCCACTCACCTCAAAATATCTAAGGGATGGTTTCATCATGGGATCCAAGGTGGATTCCAAATTATAACTAATCACCGACACAGAGGTTAGGCCATGGGCCGAATTGTAGGGCCTAGTAAGGACAATGTTCAATCAACGTTCTATCAGAGACAGTATGGAAAAGAACATGGCTGCCTCTAGCACAATCAAAGATGCTTGCTTCCCTTGCTCTGTGTAGTCTCCGGAGCTGATTCTCACCCTAGAAGAACATTACAACACAACCATCTGGGTTATTATACTTACTGCTTCCCTTCCTATGGGACACCCAATGACCGTAGTGTCCCTCGATGCTGCTACTTTTGCTTCAGGACTGGGAATCCCTTAGTTTTCCAATTCTATCATTATCTCTTGGGCCACAATGCTGCAAGAGTTCAACAATGTCCAACAAGCTGCCCGACAACACCTTAACACCCACTGGCTGAAGACTCCAAAGAAGGATTACAAGAAAATGAACTTGGAGATCGCCTGCATGAACTTCAAAGAATGTATACAAGCGGGGATAATCTTACTATGTCGGGTCTTCAGGGAACCACATGCCCAAGAATTTTCAGCCTGGATGTACTACTTTCTATACAACATCACCACCAATGGGAAAATTTTTGATTGGGAAACCATTATTACCAATCATGTGGAATTCCAGATGAATAAGGTTAGCAAGACATCTAAGTTCCACATGAATTCTTATGTTCTATGGGAATTGGCACAACAGGGACCCAAAATCTTGGGTTTACTTACAGTGGGCGTCCTTGGGACAAGGCCTGGCCAGAGTGCTCCTTGGGATCATTTTCCCCATATTCAATGGGAAGCTAGCTTCCCCAATTTTTTCTAGGTGAACAATACCTTCATTTACTACAACATTTTGATACCCATTGGGATGTTAGTTACCGAATATCAAAGGAGGCCATGGCCTTGGTAAGTTCCTATGACTATTATTTCATTCAATTCCAACATCACTCATACATTTAGGTGACCGGGTTCTCCGACAAGCCCTACCTATTGTCCAAACACTGCAAGGATATGATTATTTTAGTGGAATACTGCAAACAGATCCTGGAGGTCCATACTTATTATGGCCTCAAGAAGGTTACTACTATTCCTTTCCTGATCACTTGCGGGAATTACACTTGTAGCGTTGCAATGGCCAAAGAGGTCGATAATGAATTGAAAATTCTGGGGCTAGCAAAGTTTGACCTGGTGCAGAGAAATTTTGATCCGCTAGGCAAAATAAATCAAACATTACCTTGGGTGTCAGAACCCCATGAGCCTCACATGGAGGATTTTTGGGCAGATTGCCAGGATGACTTCAAGGTCTGGAGTCGGCATTATGAAAGAATGACAAAAGGTATGATGAAGTGCATGGGTATCCAGACCTTTCCAAAGGATTTCTCAGATACCGGGCCCATGGAGGACCCAAAATATAAGTCTAAAGGGATTGAAAAGATGGCTCTCCCTCCGGTGGATTGGGACACCCTAGAAATTTTAACAATAGAAGATATCACTAAAGATGTATTGAAGCGCGGTCATGAATATTTTTCATGGGTATGCAAAAAGGGCACCTTCCGCGATGGTCCAATTTTTTGGGTGTCCGCTTCTAGCTCTAGAATGTTAGGATAGATCCAAGACAAAGGGAAAATAAAAGATAGGACCCCGGCCCTGGTCGCGCCCTTGGTTCCAGCCCCTTTGATGGAAAAACTTAATGCCTAGCTTGAGTCATCTTGACAGCTGGGTGAAATAATTAGCACCAGACTTTCCCTTGGTCTCACGGTCACTTCAGTCGGATCTGCCCTTCCTTCAGGCTCCCCTTCACTCACAACACTCATGAGCTAGGCAGTAGAGATGGAGGATGAGGGTGCAACTATTCTGGATGTGTTGGCCTCGTTATGAACGAGGAGAAGGAAACAAAGAACATATAATCCTCCACCAAGCACAGATGCAAGCCCTGGACCATCGGGAAATATTCCTATGGAGCTCATCCCTTCCTCCCCCGAAATAGAAAATCCTTTGGAGGCCTCTCCTCCCCATGATAATTTTGATGACATCTTTCAAACTAATGACCTGGTAAATTTGCAGGAAGATGTGGAGAGGGCGGTGGAAGAGATCACCGCATAGGAGGTAGGGAATATCCCCAGGGAAGGGAAAAGACAAGAAAAAGAATTTTCCCTGGAAAAAGAGACCCGGGAGAAGGAACAGGAAAGCACACTAGGTGTGGAAGAAACACCAGTCCTGGGGACCAAGACAAGTACAAGTTGAGAAATTGATTACGACTGGGAAACTAGACCATCAGGAACAACCGTACCCTCAGTTTTCATGCTCCAAATGCCTCCACACATCCTGAGTAATCTGTTACCATAGAATACAATATTTGGAAAGGTAGTCTCCGCAGTACAATAGTCAGACCCAGGTCGGACACCTTCGCCCCCTCCAGAAAATAGGCCCTCAGGGGAGAATGTCTCGGTAGAGAACACTGAAAGAATTCAGCAGTAGCAGGATGTGGGGGAGAACCCCAAAAATATGAATACAGACACAATAAGTGCTAGGGAAGGTGGGAACCCCAAAACTAAAAATGTAAATACCACTAAGGTGGGAGAAGCAGGAAACCCTGAGGACAAAGAAAAAGAGTCCATAGTAACCACTGATGCTAGGGAAACACAAAAAGCTCCTGAAGAGAACCCAAGTATCCAAGTCTTGGCAATGAGACCTCCCGCTCCACCACAATGGCTGGTGGAGTCAAGGAAGAGAAAGGCCCCGGTGGCAATAAGAGTCTCTCTCTCTATGGCCAAGATGATGGCTCAAAATCAAGAGGCCCATAAGCCTAAGAAGGCTTGGACCCTCCATACCATTCAGACTGGTACGAGAGGAAATACTATTGTGGTAGTAGCGACACCTCCCCCAGATAAAGAAGAGGCAGCAATAGGATCTGCAGAGTACACCATCATAGAATTCCCTCTAGGGAGGAGAGATAAACAGGGGGAACTAGAGCTATTAAGAGAAGCTAGCCAAGAAATTGAGGCCCGATATGAAAAGCAAGCGTAGAAGCTGAAGGAGGCAAAAGAAAAAAATGATAATCTCTGTGGGATTCTTACAAAGCTGACACAACCATTGGTTGTGATTCCTTCAGAGGCCTCCACATCCAGAACACCACTCCCAGAGGGTAAGATTGATGCACTAAGGAAAATGAAGAAGAAAATGCAGGCTATGGACAATTGGGTAACTAAACAGGTAGGAGCCGTAAGGAATTTCCTAACAGCTACGCTCCTGGACCTACACCAGACTAGTAACATCTTGGGCCAGGTAAACAACATCATTTCCCAGTGGGAGGGGGAGGTAGAAAACTATGAAGAATGGAAGAGTGAGCTGGAAGAGATAATGAATTTTGGGGAAGAAGTCGTCATGGAGATGGGTATTTTGGGAGATGAGCATTTCGGGTTCCTCCATGCCCAATACTCTAGACTTGGTCTTAAAATTCACATGAGCTAGAAACTAGTAGCGGCCCTAAAGGATAAAGTCCCAGTGATCCAAAATTCTTTACATTTATATGCGACATTCATCACAAGGGTTTCAGCGGTCAATCCCTTTAGCACCGAGACATGTGCTCCAATGGATTTTATTTTGAGTAGATTTGATGAAATAATGGAGGTGCGGTTTTGGTCCTCTAGAGATTTTGATGGAGCAAACATGTCATGTCTCACCCGTATGTTACTCTGGATGCATGATGCTACAAAGATGGCTATAGAGTTCAAGGAAGGTGCCAGAGATATGGGCGATCAGTTGGAGGCATCCAAAGACCGCCGAGAATGTATTAAAGAGATAGACGAGGGGGGAATTATCTAGATTTTGGAGACATTCCAAAAATGTAAAGAACAGTGAAGTCTTCTAGTCTTCTGATATTTTTTCCAACGAGGCAAAGTTTTGAAGATGTGTTATTCTTTGAGCGTAATCTCCTGGACTCTGGATTTCTGGGTCCCAATTTTGTATTCTTTTGCAGTAATTTGCATCAAGGTTCTCCTAAGATGACTGATCACTATTAGAAATTAATAATGGTCAGAATGCAAGTGATCCAGATAATGATAGGTCAGGCAGATGGGATGGTACTAACAGACATCTTCTTATTCCCCCAAGGCGCTGCTCCCGCATTTACTACCTGGCACACAATGAAGACAGGGAGCTGCAATCAGCATTAATGAGGCATATGGTCTAAGTTACCAAGATAAGAAAGTTTCTTCTACAATTACCTTGGCCCTCTTCTCTAGGCTGATTCTTCTAGATTTCTCCCCTTTCTTCTTCTTTTGTCTTGTCAGAACTCTATACATCTTGAGATGATTGTAAATGGTGCAGGTAGTACCAGCCACATATATTGTATTATATTTGGCAAGTGTACAGGTAGATTAGCTCAATTTTGTGTATAAATAATAAGACAGATGCCTTAACAAGGGTCAAAAAAATTGGGATTTTCTCTGTCTAGTGGTAATAGTAAATAGCATTTTTAGGTTTATTGCAATTAGAAGTTTACTTTTAGTCTGTTCTTTGTAGCTTAATGCTCCCTTGGAGCCATGAATGTACTCACCAGTGATGCTAGAATCATTTCAAGTTAATGAAAGAAGGAAGAACAACTTGTGGCCCTATGTTGTTTGTTGTTCTGATCTCCGAAGTTAATGAACATATTTTGTGTTTTATGTCTCCTTATGTCCTTCGCTCTGGTGTTTTGTATTTAGTTAAATGATCTTATCTCTCTTTGCTATTGAATGCATATGAATCGCTGATTCCTTGTGTATCTAGTATTTAGCTTTGTTTTCTTGCATTGGAGCATTGTCGATGTTTAAATATGTATTACATGAGTATAAGTAGAAAAATACTCTAACTCTGATCTAGCTTTTGTGATTTCTTTGGTAAATCTAAGATGCTTGCAGGAAACCTCACCCCCTTTTGAAATCCTCGAAAGGGATGAGTAAAAACCAGATATCCCCTCAAACAACAGTCACCTACCCAACTTAGCTCCCCCGCACTGCTGAGACCCAACTACCAAGTGCTTGGAGGCTAGGAGAATTCATTCTCCAACAAACCTCTATAGGTGGAGTTGGTCGGTACTCTGGTACCTGGTGACAACTTATCCCCTGTTGGTAGGGTTGTTCACAAAGTCCCGTCAACAAGTGTTAACTCTATTTTGTGATGCATTGGAAGCTGACTGGACATATAATGATGTATATATAGGAATAGATTTTTGAGAAGCTAAGTATGGATATGATGAAATGCATGGATGTGAACAAATGAATATATTGTGATTTTAGAATTAGACATATGCTGATGCAAGTGTAATGACCTAAAAATGGTCATCAAGACCCTAGACCACTTATCTCAATTGCTTATCAAGAAACCCTAATCTTGATTATTCTAAGTCCTAAACCAAATAGGCAATTCATCAATTTCAAGTTGATCTGACCTAAACCCTAGGTCCTAATTAATCACCGTACTTGATTAACTAATTAATTCCTAAAAATACATTACATTGGCAAATTAACCTTAGGTTAATTATTTAATTGGTATTCTAATGTATTGATTAAATAAATTACTAAATTGTCAGTGAAATCCACAAAGGAATTAAATTAATTAATAAAATCAAAATGTGCATTTAGAATCTTTTAAATTATTAAAAATGAATATCATGTCATCAATTTCAGTTAACTGATTCTCGAATTAGAAACTATCCTGTTTTGTTCAGTTAACTTATTCGTGTCTATTTCTCATTTTGGAAATAATACACTTAACTGAGAACTAATTTTAGAAGTTTCCAAAATAATTGATCAGTCAATTCAATCAACTAACTCTTTCGACCAGTCATCTTCGTTGCACATGGATTGTGCTTCCTCAAATCAAATATGAACCACTCTGACTTACAATCTCGATCGTCAATTCAAGAGAAATTTCTATAAAAGAGAACCTCATTTCCTTCACAAAGGAATCCAAACTTTTGCATTATCATTATTTTGTAGTA
Organism: Thuja plicata; assembly: GCA_018584345.1. NCBI lineage: Eukaryota > Viridiplantae > Streptophyta > Pinopsida > Cupressales > Cupressaceae > Thuja > Thuja plicata. The sequence continues at coordinate 307,828 of MU226113.1, forward strand.
TTTCTAGCATTCTATCTTTCATTTATCATTTGATCATTTAGAGTTATTGTTAATTGTTTTTAGTTTGTTTTCAAGCATGCAAATATAATAACTTAGAGCATATTTGAATTTGGGCTTTAAAAAGAATCAAATATATTTCATTTGGTTCTCTAAAATACATCTCTAATTAGCATTGGATTGATCACAACTTGTATTTTCATTTACATTCATCTAGCTCTTAAATCCTTTATTTAGAATAGGTGTAGTCACTGATTCTTTCCATGATCTGAGAGCAAGATTCATGCTCCTGCCTACTAGAAGGAAATGAGTCAGTTTCGGTTAGTTTAGTTGATTTTATCTTTTAATTTCATATTTTTATAGCTAACCATATAAGGATTCATTGAAGTGTGTGTTGCAGCTCATAAGTACACAAATTCACACGCACATTTCTAGCACCCACCGTGGGGCAGAAACAATTCTTTTCTGTCTCATTTCTTAATTTTTTTATTTTTTCTCAAATTTTGGACAATCTATTTCTGGTATGAGTTCTCAGATTCTCGTATGAGAAAATATACAGAACAATACAATTTTTTACAAGTAACTACAAAAACTTGTATTGGAGCTTAGTGGTTCTCATATTAGAACCACATGTTTCTCGTATCAGAACCCTATGGTTATCGTATAGGTTTTCTGTAGTTTTCACCAAAAACTCTTATGGTGATCTAATTCTCATATAGCTCTAATGTGTAACTCATGCGAGTTACTGCAGTCAATTTTTTTTAAAAAAATAGCATATTTTCTTGATTTTCTAACGTTAACAAGTTCTCTAGGTTGTTGTTTTATTGTTGTTTTTTTTGTGGTTGTTTTTCCCGATTTACAGCTTAACTGTGGTTTGCAGGATGATTAAAAAAGAAGACTAAAACACAAACTACTGAAAAATAATTTTGTAGGTTGTCGTGTGTGATAGACAACCAAACTTCTTTTTGTGTCTCTGCTTTCTTATTTTTATTAACTAGGAACCCACATGCAAGAAATTTTAAAATGAACTTTTGTTTGGTGTTTTAGGAATGGAAATAGTGTCAGGAGATTATGCTCTTTCCCTACTAGGGACAATCAAAAATCCAAAACATTGTTGTCATTTTTCATTTGAGAACTACAACTTTAGAGGGCCTGTCCAAGTGGGAAAAAGTACTCACCCTTGGAGAATGACCCAAGTGAGAATGAGATAACGCCAATATATTCTAACTCACTATAATAAAACACTACCTCAAGACTAAAGCCTCAGAAGATAAGTGACATTTAAGCTTATACATGGCTCTCACCTAACACATAGTAGGGCACACAGGTCTGAATCATGTATCATGATTTCTAGTGCTAAGGTGCTCTGTGGGGCTATATGTCTCAATCGTGCTTGCACAAACAAAGAGGATACTCTTAAACGGAGACCCTTACTAGTTACTTTTTAGAATAGTAGCCAAAATCCTTTAATTCTACTTGTTGATACGACTGTTGTGAGATGCGCATGCCTAAGAAACTTCTCATGTACCCCTCTTGTTGAGACCATAATCTTATCACTACTCATATGAAGTTTTTCAAAAAAAAATTTAGCCTCAACAAGTTCTCCCTTTATGATTTGATTATATTTCTATAGTTGTATATATTTTTTCTTATATTCATTAACTTCAATCTATATTTTTCCCATATGAATATTAGCATCTTTTAAGGTTTCTTCAATTTTTTTTTATGTCATCCTTTACTTGTTTAATCTCTTTAGCTAGTTCAAAAGAAATAGTTTCATCATCAAGCTTCAAAGTATCTTTCTCTTGTTCAAGCTGTCTTATCTGGTCTAAAGTATCATTGTCTGAACCCTCTTTTATCATATCCATATGATCTTGTCTCTGACTCTTGGATAGTTCAATTTGGTCCTTTAGTTTTTTGATGAAACCCTCTGCTCTTCTTAATTTTAATTTCAAGTCATTATTCTTTGATTTAGCCTTATCAAGGTCTTCAAGTGTTGCTTGAAAGTTTTCTTCAAAACTTTCAGAATCCATCTTGATCTCCCTTTTTCATGTCCCCTTTCTAGAGTGGAAATTAGAGACAGAGGATTTGGCCTATCATTGGAGTCTTGTAGGCTAGCAAAGATGGATAGGGACTCATTTAGTGCATACAGTGACCGGGCTTGGCCTTACAGGAAGTTTTGGGAGCCAGTTGGGTGTAGTTCCTTGATTTTAGGGGGTCTCCCTACTTTTTAGGAGGATGTGGTAGTGTCCAGATGTGAGGCATCACAGGACCATTCCATGGTTTCAGTTTCAAGATGATAGGGTGTGTTTCCTAGTTTCTAGGAGCATCCCTAGATTTTAGGGATGGGACTGCCAGTTGACCCATCTTGTTTGACATCAGTCACAGATAGGTGACAGGGTCAGACTCATGATTATTTGGTTGGTTTGGGCTATCAGAGGCAAAGAGGGAAATATTTTAATATATATAGATATTTCTTAAGTCAATAATTAAATAATTTATAATAAGGTTATTTTAATAGTCATTTTGGAGTAATAAGGGATCAATTGCTTCATTTGGTCAAGGATGCCTTCGTGTGATAGCCCGTTTGAAAGGTCTCAAAATAATATAAATTATTTTTACTATCCGGAGACTTTTTGGTGCCTGGAATTATAACATTTTAATAAAGTAATGATTTTCCTATAACATGGACACTTTTAATTGGGAAAATATTATTTTATTATAAAGTGCTAAGTGTATTCTCATGTAGGGTTTAAATTTACTTTGAAAGGAGATATAAAGAGATGGAATTCAAATTTCTCATTATCTTTTGACATTTACAACTTGTGAAAATTTGAAATTTCTCTGTGGAGTGATTCAGAGGCTTGGGACGAAACCCTTAGGTCTGATTTGTTGGGATGCAAACCTCAACAAAGATTTGGTGTTTCAGTTTTCAGATTGGAAGTATTATTTTCTACGGCAAGGATTAGCCTTCTACTTCACGTCATAAATCAGGAGAATATATTACATTCAACTTGGAAGTCTATCCTAGCCTGGGCATTTTCCAAAGGTAGCTCGAGCTTGTATATTGGGTGCCATTCATCTTCAACAGCCCACGTTTTGTAGTTTGGAAGCATCTGTCAGAGTTTATGACAACAAGGCATTCATCTTTAGCAGTTGTAGAACATTCCTTAAGCTGGTGTCAAGTAAAGGAGGCAGCCACAAATATATTGGATGTATTTACTCTATGAATGCAAAAATATGAATATTATGTCTGGTATGATTTGATTTATTTTCAGATTTTCAAGTAATTTTAATTCATGAATGTTGCTTATCATTTCTAGTTTGAAAGTTATTTGTTATTTGTCATTTATTTGCATATATATTTAAAAACACCCAAAAAACTTGAAAACATGAAAAAATCAGAATTTAACAAAATCCATTCATAGGTACAAATGCTGGTCAAAGTCTGAAATTGTGCAAAAAAAGTAATTTACAAAATCACCAGAATCAGGGATCTTTCAGTGGTATCAGAGACTTTTTCTTGCCAGTCTGTGGGAATTTGTAAAAAAAAAAAAAAATTGAGTGAGTGATCAGCACTCTTTTGAAATTGAATGGATAGGTATAGGGGAACTTATAGCAATAGACAGGTGAAACCGTATAGTAGTAGACAGAAGAAACCATCAGAGATTTTTTCTAAATTTAAAAGGAAAATTGATGCCCTGGGTAAACAATTGGATCATAGTTGGGATATTCAGAATATGCTTAGTGAATAGTTGTTAGGATCTGACTACCATTGATAAGGCGGCTAGATACATGGTTTCACTCTTGTGCAAATCTTCTTCTCATAGGACATAAGATACGAGACAGGTTGACAAGGTGAGGGAGGTCAGGAGAGACCTGTAGGATGATTTCATAGCTGCACATGAGCCTAGCACATCAGTTATAGAGATCAATGCCCCTCCAATTGAGTTACCCCACACTTTTATTGTAGGGGAATTACCTATCTCAGTGGACAAGCACATGAAAGCTACACCAGCTGACAGATGCACAGCGATTCAGAACTCAGTTGATGGTTTGGTGATACAATAGGAATTGATGCCTGCAGTTGATGTTCGTACTATACCGAATTGTATTATAGAGACAGCCAGTGGCTTTGGTTTAGTTTTTTGGGAGGATAGTCCTATGGTCGATGTTGAGGGAGTTGTTGATAATGGGAGTGTTGCAGTGTTGGAGGATGTGATGGTGGACTCTGGATCTCCAGAGGAGGAGGATGTCAATTTTGAGGACTACCTTGAGGAGATGGAGTTAGATAGTACAGATCTAGATAGCGGCAGTCCCAAGATGGGGTTAGTGTAGGAGATTCCAGTATTCTCTTGTGTTGAGGATTTGAGCATGGAGTCCACATGTGGTGATACCAATGTTGAGTTTGAGATAGTAGACATGGACTCATGCTAGCATGACTCAGATTCATTTGTTAGTAGGGAGTCAGATGAAGTTCATTTTGGGTCACTAGAGGAGGTAGAGCCCTTGTTAGCATCTTGGTTTGCTACTGGTACTTCCTATGTGACCCATGAGGATGACTCCATCAGTGGTGAGTCATGTCTGTATCAAACCCTAGGAGAGGACTCTAAGTTGCTGGAGAGCGCAGATCAGTCCCAGGATCTGGATTATTTAGAGGTTACAGAGGATGAGGCAACTAAGAATGTTGAGGAGGTAGATTCTATAGCATCTTCCTTGGGTACAGAGGAGTTTGATGGAGATGTGTCAGCTGCTAGTACTTCATTTGAGGATGTGAGTTCAGTTGTTAGTTCATAGAGCTTAGATGAAAACACACTAAGGGATAGTGTTTTTGAGAGGAGTATGTTGGGTACCACTTCTATTCACAGTACAAACAGTGTGCCAGGGGTGATGCATAGGAGGCCTATAATTTAGATTCATCATGTGTCTTGTTAGTTGAGAGTCAGTGAGTATGATATTGTTACCACATTTGAGCATTTTGATGTTGCTTGAGAGCTACTAGCTCTTCATGGATGGGGTGATCCTATGGATGATTAGCATGATAGTTGTTACCTATCCCTGACAAAGATTTATGCCTTACAAGAGGCTGTCAGAATTTTGAGACAAGATTATTTTTGTTTGGTAGCCAACTGATATCACCTAGTAGAGTGGGGAAGTACAACATATGAGGCACTCTTGGATAGAGAGGATGATGTGAGTGAGTTTACTCAGGAACTCATGACAAATTTTGAGGTTTTAGAGAGCCCTCAGTTGGGTATCTAGGAGTCACAAGTTCAGTTAGCATAGGTGACTGTGGAATTGGTGCAGCTTCAGTCTACACCAGCACCAGATCCAGCGCAGTTAAATATTGTGGTGTCTGGTGATTTGGTGATGTCCATAGTTGGGGTTTTGGATGTGGAGTTAGGGATACATCCACCCTTGATTCTAGTGTTGGCGGTATAGGTTCACTTCTATCAGATACATGTGTAGTTGAGTTAGGCACTTCAATAGAGGGTTGCAGTGTGCCTGACATTGGGGTGGATATTTTGGTTGGGATGGATACTCTATTTGGTAGCATTGCATCAGGTGATATAGTACAAGAAATTGTGGGTAGTGTAGTGGACCCATCAGTGATCAATGTTTTAGTTCATGACACTACTCCTTTGATTTCTCAGCAGGGAGACATGGTATCACCTGAGTTGGTTGTTAGTGATCACATAACTAGTGATGATAGGCAGCTAGCTACGTCACAATTACATGATGACTAGTTATGGATCCAAGGGGAGAAAATAGATACTACCACCTATAAATTCTACCACATAGAGTCATTTCTGGATCACCTTCTTGAGAGTTCAGAATTTTGGGAGGGATCTTACCGAGCTTTTGAGGGTGTTCTCATCTAGGGTATTGGTACGATTCAGCGTTTGGTGAGAGAGATTATAGGTACCTTGACTATGATGCTCCATCATAGATATTTTGAGGTTGGGTTTGTTGAGAGGGTCACCCAGGACCCTGCCTAACTAGTTGTGCAAAGTTTGAGATTAGAGCCATCTTTGGGTTCATAGCTGGTGGATGATGAGCCTCTGACAAAGATCGGAGCAGTTTATCATCGTTACATAGTGAGGAGTGCTCATTGTTTTTCCTTTGACTCACATGTTGATGATTTGATGGAACATAGACGTGGATTGGCTCCTAGTCCTTATCATGTGTTATGGGATGGGTTCTCACCATCAGCAGTTGATGGGAGTTTTGGATGCAAGTCAGTAGCAGGTGACTTGAAGAGTTATGGTGAGTGCAGAGATTATAGTGTGTGTGGATATCTAGGCCTTGGTATAGCTTTGTTTGGGGATATTCATCACTATTGTGTAGATGGTCTACACACTTAGTAAAGGTCAGTTGGTTGTGCAGGGGGAGTTCAAGGTGTATGTGATATGAGTCACCCATACATATTGGTTTTTGCTGGTCCTGAGATCTATTTCACTTAGGATTTGAACAAAAATAGACTCAGTACTGTTAGCCTTCTGGACGCAATGGTGGTGTCCGTTTGGGCCCAAAGTGCCTCCAAAAATAGAGACCCCCCAGAATCACTAAGAGAAGCCGAAAAAGCTTCTGAAACCCTCAAACCCTCGAAGCTTCAATAAACTACGAACAGTCGGCAGCAAGATGGCTCTGATACCATGTTAGAATTGATGAACATCAATACAACCAAGATCACCTGCATGCAAGACAGTTAAAAAGAAGAAGAAGCAGACAGAAGAGAGAAGGATTCAGAAAGCTATGGCGGCCGATAGGCCAGAGATAGGAAAACCATGTTGACAGAAATGATTTCTATATTCAACAATAATTATTTACAAAACTATCTCCTTACGAAATACAAAGAGGTGATTCCTTATAAAGGAATACCGAAACCCTAAAAGGGAAACTACAAGAAATAGAAACTTCCTAAGGTTAGCTGAAGCAAACTAGAGTAAATAGGGAAGTTGCTAATTAGATCATAATGATTTAAATTAGTAACCCCGATAGACTATTACTCTACCAAGTACAGGAGTGTGGGTGAGTGGTTTTTATGGGTATCTTTACAGAGTCATTCCATTTGTTTTTTAGAGGATACTACAAGAGCCTGTACTTTGTGCTAGGGGCATGGATTAAGTTTTCCATGGGATCCAGGTGGATTATGTGGTAGGAGGGGTTCTATTCTCATTGTGCTGGGATGATTCGCATGTGTGGATCAACCACTCTAGATGCCTCTATGATAGGGGTCGAGGGTATGCTTGAGTCATCCTTGATGGTATCACATTTCTCTTTGGGGTGGATAGATATACCCCTACTGGTTGGAGACTATATATTCCTTGATTCTAGTTGGGTTAATGGTTGTATTGGCCAGGTCCACTTAGCATTTCTAGAGTCTGCATTGCCTATTATAGTGTTACAACCGTATGAGCGGTCAGAGCGTTTATTTTCTGGGTAGAGGTAGATTATGAGGTGACTTTCATGGATTGGTATAGGTTTGATTTTGGGTTGGTTATTAATCTGAGTTATGACAAAGGAGCATAATAACTAGTTGTGGGGACTCTTGGTCACAAGAGCAGTCAAGGTTGGATACTCAAGAGTGATGACATGATCTACTTCACCTCCATCCTGTACAGTGTGAACTATGACTTGATGTGGGATCCAGGCAGTGGTTTTGTGATGGAACTTGCACTTCAGGGGGGTGATGAATTATTTCTAACATTAGGGATACATCATATTTTCTCAGAGTGGAGCAGCACATGCAGTCAAAGTACTGCATACGGTATAAACAATATGTTTTGGATTTTGGTGTTATAGTGTTGTATTGCTTGTGGACAAGAAATATCCAGGAAGGGAGGATTATCATGTCTCCTTTCTAGAGTGGACATTAGGGATAGAGAATTTGGCCTATCATTGGAGTCTCATAGGCTAGTAGAGATGGATAGGAACTCATTCAGTGCATACAGTGACTGGGCTTGGCCTTACAGGCAGTTTTGGGAGCCAGTTGGGTGTCTTTCCTTGATTTTAGGGGGTATCCCTACTTTTTAGGAGGATGTGACAGTGTCCATATGTGAGGCATCATGGGACCATTCCATGGTTTTAGTTTCAGGATGATAGGGTGTGTTCCCTAGTTTATAGGAGCATCCCTAGATTTTAGGGATGGGATTGCCAGTTGACCCATCTCGTTCAACATTAGTCACAGACAGGTGACAGGGTCAGACTCATGATTATTTGGTTGGTTTGGGCTATCAGAGGCAAAGAGGTAAATACTTTAATATATTTAAATATTTTCTAAGTCCATAATTAAATAAGTTATAATAAGGCTATTTTAATAGCCATTTTAGAGTAACAAGGGATTAATTGCTTCATTTGGTCAAGGATGCCTTCGTGTGAAAGCTCATTTGAAAGGTCTTGAAATAATATAAATTATTTTCACTTTCTGGAGACATTTTTGCACCTGGAATTATAACATTTTAATAAAGTAATGATTTTCCTATAACATGGATACTTTTAATTGGAAAAATATTATTTTATTATAAAGTGCTAAGTGTATTCTCCCTTAGGGTTCGAATTGCCTTTGAAAGGAGATATAAAGAGATGGAACTCAAATTGCTCATTATCTTTTGACATTTACAACTTGTGAAAATTTGAAATTGCTCTATGGAGTGATTCAGAGGCTTGGGACGAAACCCCTAGGTCTGATTTGTTGGGACGTAAACCTCAACAAAGATTTGGTGTTTGAATTTTCAGATTGGAAGTATTATTTTCTATGGCAAGGATCAGCCTTCTACTTCACATCATTTATCAAGAGACTATATTAAATTCAGCTTGGTGGTCTATTCCATCCTGGGCATTTTCCAAAGGCATCTCGAGCTTGTATATTGGGCGCCATTCATCTTTAGCAGCCCACATTTTGCAGTTTGGAAGAATCTATCAAAATTTATAACAGCAAGGCATTCATCTTTAGCAGTTGTAGAACATTCCTTAATCTGGTGTCAAGTACATGAGGCAGCCACAAATCCATTAGATGTATTTACTCGATGAATGCAAAATCCTGAATATTATGCTTGGTACGATTTGATTCATTTTTAGATTGTCAAGTAATTTTAATTCATGAATGATGCTTATCATTTCTAGTTTGAAAGTTATTTTTTATTCATCATTTATTTGCATATATATTCAAAAACACCAAAAAAACTTGAAAACAAGAAAAAACCAAAAAAAATCAAAATTTAGCGAAACCCATTCCGAGGTACAAATGCTGGTCAAAGTCCCAAATTGTGCAAAAATAGTAATTTACAAGATCACCAAGATTAGGGATCTTTCACCCTTAAGTTGTTATACTTTCTCTCCAAGGGCCAATAGCTCTGATACCAATTATTAGGATTAAGTAATACTGAGAGGGGGTGAATCAATATTACAACACTTTAAACTTAAACTTACTAAATTCCAACTTAGCTAGATAATTGCAGAAATGAAAATAACATAAATGCAAAACACATAACTCATAACATCATGAATTTTTTCTCAAGGAAACCCTGGCCAAGGGAAAACCCTGGTGGGGATGGTACCCACAAATATGCACTAAAATTATATTGTCCCTATTAGGAGACCTAGCCCTATTAGGAGCTTAATATTACATTAGTACATTTCCCCGCTAAAGGAATACAAAAACCCTATTAAAGGTACACACTGAGCTCACTACTCATACAATCAAAAATATGTCTCTGTTACAATGTATATAAAAAAATGAACATAAACAGGCATCTATTATGCTTAGGTAGTTCTATTTGTAGCTTGCTTCATTATCTATCTTATTATGACATCACAATGCATCCATTCATATGTTCGCATCCATACCATATAGTTTATACATTCCATTCCTCGCTTCTCAAAAATCTCTTCATATATATATATATGAAGATACATTTTACATATCTCCAATTGGCTTCCAAATACATCACAAAATGGAATCAACACTTATACAAAAAGTAAATACAAAGTCAGTGACCTTACACTACCAAAATATAGGTAATAAACAATCCAAATCCAAAATAGAACATTTATATTCTACAACATACTCCCTCAATCATTGCAACCTTTCATCTGTCCTGTATCGCTGCTACTCTTTCTTCGCATGCCTTCAACATATTGTAACTTACTGCGATCAGCTCCAAAACATAATCGATCTTAGTTGAAGCTCATATATATCCCAAAATAGCTTCCCCTAAGCTTGCATGTCTTCATTCAACATATAATGTGCTCTCATACCAAAATTGTACTCATGTACCTTGTCAAACTGCTATTTGGACTTAGTCATTTTGCAAGCCTTAAATCCAAAACTGTGTTTCACACCAAGAGATCATCCATAAAAGATGTGTTGCCATAAATGACAACCCTAATGTGTTCCTTAACACTCCTAAATGAGCCACTTTCCAACAGTCATTATAATGGGGTTTAAGACCTAGTTCTTGATACTATTCATAGTGCTTTCTTAAGCTTATTTATCTACGGGCATGAGCCTATCCTTATATCTTTTTGTTGTTATCAATATTTTATGTGATCTATCTATATTACTCTTACATGTGATTCAGTGAATTTTAATCTAAAGTAGTTATGGATATACAATTGTCTTGTGCACTTTAAAGCTATCATATTACTATCATGTTGTAACAACACTTTAATGAATATAATGATACTTTAATTTTCTACATATGAGTTAAAATTTGGGAAGACTCATCCAAGGGGGACCAATTGGTGATAATTCCACTCATTTGGTTTAGTTACTTTTCTATTTAGTAATTAGTTTTAGTTTTAGCAACTGGTTATTGCTACAGCCATTGGAACTATGTTTTGTGATTGTTCCTATAGCCATTGGAACTATGTTATGTGATTGTTCCTGCATCCATTGGAACTTTGTTCTATGATTGTTCTTGCAACCATTGAGACTCTATTTTTTTATCGTTCCTATAGCCATTGGAACTCTGTTCTGTGACTGTTCCTGCAACCGTTAGAATTGTTGGGGAGTTTTCCTATAGGACAAGAAAAATCAACTCGACAAGGCTTGGACAACCTTCTTCACTTTGAGCTTGATGAGCTCAGGAAGGTATTCCTTTGACATAATTTTGTACATTGAGTAAGAAATGAATACATAACATCATGCATACACATAAATTAGATAATTCTAGAACTTATGGTAATGGACACCCTTATAGTTTTATTTCAATGAACAATTCCATCCATAGCTTGCAACTTTTTTTGAGAATAAAAACAATTTATCACAACAAATTAATTTAGAGTTGTAAATTTGGATAATTCAATGATTCGTATGAATGAGAATTTTATTTCATCACTTGAAATAAAATATGATAGGTCGGCCAATGGACACAAGGCGAGAACATATGTAAATGGATCTAACAATTTTGAAAATTTAAAAGTTCTCTAAACTGAAATGACTTAAAGAGAAGCTAGCCCATAGACTAATAAGACCATGGAACTTGAGAAATTAAGAAATAAATAAAGGACCATAGACACAAGAAAAAAAGTCCCATTACTACTCCAGGTCAAGCGTGCTTAACAATAGAGTTTCCCCAAGGTTAAGCCCATTTTTCTTGCAACCCCATTTGCAAAACCTTCAGCAAGTGTTGTGCCTTATTGTTCAAACTAGCTAAAATACATAATCCAGAAGTGGAAGGCACATGCCCAAGGATAAGGTTGGATTCTAGTGTGGAGTGACTTTGATAATAAAAATGAAAGTCAGTCACAAAATACATGACAAAAACTTCTACAAAGGAAGCCTATCAACTAAAATAACTATAGACTAAATACCTTGCTTCAAAACTCCTGGGATATACCCAATGCAAGAGCTTGAATTATTAATTGGTATGGTTTTTTGGTTGTCTACTCTTGAGAGACAAGTCGACATAAGACATGATGTGGGATAACAAAAAAAATGACCTACATTTTTGTGGTTCAATGGGAACTTTGCTCTGTGATTGTTCTTGCAACCATTGGAACTCTGTTCTATGACCATTCCTGCAACCAAGGAAGAATAGGGTAACCTAATATTTTTTTGATAAGAACTAGGTCTTTTTTATTTGTTTCAGTCCAGTTTAGTTGTCGATTCATGTAATATGATTGTGGTTTTGTTTCATATGTTGTAATATATATATATATATATATA
>MU226113.1:320046-330824 GCA_018584345.1 Thuja plicata
ATATATATTACATTAAATAAATAATAAATTTATTAAAACAAAATTTGTTGGGAAAAAATTAGGTCTTCTAGAAGATGAAGATGATCCTCAAGATACAGATCTAGAATATGTTGGTTCTAGTCCAGATCACACAACATAGGACGATGATGATGCAGATATAGAAGGCATTGAAGCTGATTACGATGATGATAATGATGATGATCATGTTGATGATGACTACGGTGGTGATGATGATGATGAGATAGTTGATTATAGTAGCCAGTGGCATTGATGATCATATAGACTACATTATGGATGATTGTTGATATATCATTATTGTTAATATTTGTAGCTTCAGTTGTATGATCATTAGAATACATATAATATATGTTGATTAATAATAATATAATATATATGTGATATTATTATTAATCATATGAAATTTAATATTCAATATGAAATTATTATGCTATTCTTAATTAATAATTGATTGATAAAACATTATAATATTGATTAAATTATAATTAATGGGAAGAGGCATGTCCTTTATTATAAATAATAATTAATAGACATGTCCCATGAAGGGACATGCCCCTCCCAGCCTCATTCCCAATATAAATGAAAGAGAGATTGTTGCATTTGGAAAACACATACAACATGGAGTTCTATTACATTTGTAGCTATCCTAAAAAATAGACAATTACGATGCCTATTTTCATGGTTACTATCATATGTATCATTTCCAGGGACTGCAGTACCATATTATTAAGTTGATACATTTTGACATGTATCATTTTCACTTATATCATTTGGACCTGTATCATTTTCAGTTACATAATTTATCATTTTTACTTATATCATTTGTACATGTATCATTTTGACTTATGTCGACTATTGGACATATATCATTTTGACATGTTTTTGATCTACTCCATATTGGACTTTCACTTTTTTAAGTTATATATGATGATCTTTTCAGTATTCACTTGTCAATTTATATCTATTGAAAGTGGACGATGATTTTTGGATGAATATTTATTACATATGATGATTTTAATTTTTTGCTAAGGATGGATGTTGTCAAATTCAATTAAATTATAGATATTTTGATATGTATCTTCTTAATGCTGATATGGGTTTCATGATTGGAATAAAACATATTAAATTAATAATAAATGGAAGTAAAATAAGAAGCATTTTTAGAAGTAGAAAAGGAAGCAACAATGGAAGTCAAACCAGGAGAAATCTTGGAAGCAAAACTTGGTGTTATCTAAGAAGCAAAAATAGAAGCAATTCAGGTAACAAACAAAGGATTAATAATGGAAGCAATTTTAGAAGCAACAAAAGATGCAATAATAGAAGCCATATTAGAAGAAAAAAAAGGATGTCAAAATGGAAGCAAACCTGTAAGTAAAATTTGAAGCAAAAAAGGAAGCAAAGATGGAAGCAAAAAAGAAAATTTGGGAGAACAAAATGGAAGCAAAAAAGTGAGAAAAATCGGAAGCAAAATTGGAAGAAAAACTGGGAGAAAACTTGGAAGAAACACAAGAAGAAAAATTAGAAGTAACACTAGAAGTAACAAGTGGCATCATAATAGGTATCAAAACAGAAGCAACAAATGGTGATAATGGAAGCAAAACCAAAAGTAACACAAGAAGCAAAAATAGAAGAAAAACTGGAAGCAAAAAAGGAAGCGGGCAATTAAAGAAAAAATAGAAGCAAGAGAGGGATTTATAATGGAAGAAAACCTAGAAGAAACACCAGAAGAAAAAATAGAAGAAATTTTGGAAGTAAAATGTGAAGCAAGATCAAAAGAAACAAATGACGTTATAATGGAAGCAAATTTGGAAGCAAACTGGAAGCGAAACAAGAAGAAAAAACATAGGCAAAATTGGAAGCAAAATTGGAAGCCAAACATGAAGGAAGAAAAACTAGAATCAACAAAGGAAATTATAATAGAAGCACAACTGGAAGCAAAGTAGAAAGCCAAATCTGAAGCAAAACTAGAAGCAAAAAAAGATGTTATAATAGAAGCACAACTGGAAGCAAAATGGGAAGCTAAATCAGAAGCAACAAAGGACATTATAATAGAAGAAAACCTAGAAGCATAAAAAGAAGAAAAATCGTAAGCACAATTGGAAGAAAAACCAAAAGCAACAAAAGAAGAAAAATTGGAAGCGAAATCTGGCATCATTTTTGGTGGATGCACGTTGCCAAGCGAACACAATTGTTTGCTTCTTTTCCCAGTGTAAAAAATGGCACATTCAAGGTTGCAGCACAATGCTAGACGCCAAACTTGGCTCAACCTGTGGCGCTAAGTATGATCCTAAATATGATACTAAGTAATCGAGGTTCTTCGGCGCCAAAATTTTTGCCAGTGTAGAGACTTTTTTTAGAACCAAAATTACACTAAAATCTAGTGCGAATTTAGGCGCTATTTGAATTTTCTATTGTAGTAAATGCAATAATTTCATTTAAAGAAAGCTATGGTGAAGACGAAATGGATGGGTTGTAATTACAAAACTGACTGTTGGATGGTTGGAATCTTTGAATTCCATACATTTTGAATTTAATATGCTATTGTAAATGATTGACTCTTTGAATTATATATATTATAAATGATTGTAACTGCCATTTCTTTTTTTAGACAAAAAATGAAAATCAAATTATTTTTAAAATGATAAATTTTTACATTCTAATTTGCTTCCACTGTAGGAAGCCTCTAGGATTAACTAAGTCATTGAATGACACATAATAGTTACATTTTTAAGAGTGACTCATATGACGTAAGACATTATAATACATATAATAATTACAATTTGAGTTTGTAAGAGCAAGGACACATAAAAATGCAATTTGTAAGATCAATTCATATCTAAATAGGCAAAGATCTTGCAATGTTTATGGTTCAAAGATAATGTCTATGTTGTTTTAGATTTCTTTGTAATTCTTTTAAAAATCTGTCTTATTGTAATTTTATTTCATTTCTTCAAATTTTTTTAAAAAAGTAATCATATGACTAAAAAATTAAGTCATTAAAAACACATAATATTTACAATCTATAAAGGTGATTCATATCATCAAACACTTGAATAATTTAAAAATACATCATAATTACAATCTCATATCACTAGATTGTTAAGCTTTCAAAAATACATAATAGAGGAAGAGCACTCGTCATCATTATTACTAACTTGTTGGCATTATGATAGTTTTGGAGGAGATATGAAGAGAGGTCATGAGTGGATGCATAATTGGTTGTCATTGATGTCAATACATATTCAGTTATCATGATTTTAGTGATTGGTAAGATTTGTACATGATCGGTAAAGGGAAGATCAACTATGTATGTTGACTGGTGTTCAGAAAGAACAGGATCAGACATAGATTGTGGTAACGGTCGAGTTGAGGAAAGATTTAAATGTTGTGATCAAAGATATATTTTTTATATGGTAAGTGGAATCCATGATTCCAACCACAAAAAATTATCTCAAGTTTTGAATGAATTATGTTATGAGTAAGAAGGAAGTTTACCTATCTGATCACTGATCAGAGTTTCATATTAATTTGATTAAGGCGGTGGATCTGAGGTTGATATATTAATTTTAATATTGGTAATATGTTTGAGGACAACATATTGGATGTTTTTGATGTTAATTTTGAGGAGGTTAGCTAATATTTTGAGCTGACTATGGTGGAAAGTTCTAGGTCTTGTGTGACCTAATATCAGTCTATATAAGGAGCACTAAATTGTTTGATTTAGTGTTGCGATCATTTTTTCAGATTGGATGATCACAAATTGAAGGAACAAAGATCAATATAGTGTCAGGATGGAAAGGAGAAGAAAGGATCTGATAGGCAATCAATTCCATTCAACATATCTTGTTGTTCCCTAACAGTTGCAGCGGGTTAAATCCCTTGATTGGGTGAACTTTAATAGGTTCTTATTTATAAATCCTTTAATAGGGTATCTAATTTATTGAGGTTTGAAATCCTCTAGTGAGGTAGATCATAAATGATCTGATTGTACTCCTAACAGTGTACTAATCACTTCTAACATGGGTGAACCCTCAAAAAGGGCATTTATAGCTCCTAATAGGGAAAAGTCATTTAATGCAGTATTGGGCTTGTGGGTGTCATCCCCACTGTGGTTTTTTCTCTCTTACAAGGGTTTTCACGATACAATTTATGTGTTATATGTGTTGAGGTTGTGGATGCTTGGTGTTTTTACTATTATTTGTTTACTTTAGTTATATGCTTTGTGGTTTGGAAGCTAATAGTGCTTATATTCATATTGGTGGTTGAATTTTCTCATTATGTATTTTTACTAATTCACCCCCCCCCTCTCTGAGTCATAACATTACCAACAATTGGTATCAGAGAATTGATCCTCCTGATATTAAGCCTAACCACTTGAGGAAAAGATCCCTATAAGTTAACATGGATATATATAAGTATGAAAAGCAACTTGAGGATGCAAGAAAAGTTATCAATGAACTGAAGGAATAGATAAGGAATTCCATTGCTAAGAGAAGAGATCTTGATGAGAAATTGAGTGAAAGTAAAGGCTACATTGAACAACTGTCTGAAGGGAGTTTGTCTGAAGAATCTGAGGAAGCACTTGCAGATCTAATGGATAAAAACAATGGACTCAAAAGAGAAGTGAAAAATCTGAAAAGGGAGCTTGAAAGTCAGTCTATTAAGATGGTTGAAGATTTAGAAGGAAGAAGAGATTCTTAGGATACCAATAAAATTATTGAAGATGTTCTAAAGGTTAAAGATGAAACCCTAAAAAAAAATTTGAAGCAACTATTTAGATCAGAGAAAGAGGTTTTGTAGGAATACTTACATGATATAAATAAATAAAAAGCTGATATTAAAAGAGAGAGTGAGGGAATAAGGAAATAAAATGAAATCTAAAAGAAGATTTGAAAGCTATAAATGACATGCTAGATAAATTCATAAAGAGTTCTGCTAAACTTGATGAAAAACTTGGAAGACAGAGGATGGATGGAGAGAAACAATGTTTAGGTTTTTCAAAATTTGAAGTTGCCGAATCTTCTGGCACTAAGGAAATCAATGCAAGAAGCAAATCAACACCCAAGGTGAACAATAAAATTGGCAAGAAAAGTTATAAACTGGTATGTTTTAATTATCATAAAGAATGTCATACTGCTAATGTATGTTGGTTTAAACCTATTGGTCTAAATGTTAGACCTAGAGGTTCTACTACTAGATTAGAAAACTCCTATGGTATAACTGATAACTACAATGCTAGATCTAATGCAATTCATGGATTTTATTATTATTGCAACAAGTTTGGACATAGATCTAATGAGTGCAGTGTGAGAAAAAACAACCAGTGGTCATATAATTACAACAATTAGAGACTTTTCAATCAATGTATCCGGTCATATGTTAGTTGTTCTAATCGTCACAACTATGGACATGTGGATGTGAATTATAGATTAAGGTCATTCAGAGGCAATGGTGGACATTGGAATCCAATTGGTATGGTATGTTATGTCTATAACTGTTAGAAACACTAAGAAGGGGGGGGGGGTGAATCAGTGTTTGTGTATTAATTACTTTTCATCAACTTAAACATCAATCAAACATACATAGAATAAGAACTCATAACACATGATATGATTATGGGGAAACCTTGATCAGAGGAAAACCCTGGTGGGAATTAGTACCCACAAATATTGTACTAAGTATAATGAACTTGTGAGAGTTCCTTTGCCCTGTTAAAAGCAGTCTTTACAATATGAGTACAATGACCTAGTTAAAGGTCTGACCTTGTTAGGAGTCTTTTACAAAACCCTGTTAAAGGTATATGGCTCACTACCCAATAAGATGAAGGTTACAACCTTCTGAAAGATGATATGCACTATATCAAAATGAACTGTTGTGATGACACTGTTGTCTAATTAGTTTTGTGTATGTGTGAATGCTCTTACTTTCTTAAAGAGCTATATCATATACTGACTTCATTATACTATCCCTCGGTATCTTCCTCTTGCATCATAATCGACACTTATAACATTACATACTTATATGTTCATATCCGAATAGGCGCGACCCAAAACAAAACACTAGTCGGCCCTAAAAAAAAATATACAACTCTTCTGAACAAGTCGGCTCAAGCGTGTTTACTATAATGATAATTACATCATTACAAACATATAACAAAAGGTTCTTAGCCATTACATTACAAAATAATTCACGCTGATCAAAACAGTAGTCGGCTTCCATGCTCTATCTTCTGGACTGCTGGTCTATTGATCTACCTATAACTTTTCCATACTGTTGTTCCATACTATGTGTGTCTAGATGTAGTATGTACACATTTCATACAGCTTATATCTGAAAATGCATACACTGACTTGATCTCTTGCACCTATGCTGATGTGCTGATCGCTAAGTATCTCTGTCTACCCTGTTTTCATACTTAGTCATTTTGTCTTTGATGATAGAAACTAAACATGACTTTGTTGCCATGGTGACAACACAAAATGAGTCATGCATCCTCAAGAAGTCAACTTTCCAACAATCTCCCCCTTTTTCATTCATGGCAACAAAGGAATGTGGCCAAGTTACTCAAAATGACTTAACACAAAATGTGACTTGTATATCATAACATCTTATTGATATATACATATCCTTTACCATATATACACATTCTATATTACTCCCCCTTTGACATTAATGACAAAGGTGTACAAAAAATCATAAGTCTTCTCCATACTTACTCCATATAAACTTCGGGGTACACAATTTGAAGATATTGGATCTCTTTCTGTCAAAATACTTTCATAGCATCTACTGTTTGAAGATGCGCACATAGGGCATATGTCAGTTTCTCCATTTTTATCAGATCCATGCAAGGACCTTGATCATATGTCACCATGGTGTCATCAATCTATTTAATGTTCTCATTAAGGACTGCTAGAGATGGCACGAGTGCATTTCTCAACTAGGTTTGTCTTATTCTTATCTTGTTGATTTCCAGTTTTGCCTTCTCAATTTTATCCAACTATCCTTGATAGACATTATTGCATATGTTCATGTCTTGCGTGGATGATTCAACTAATTTTATGATGCTATCCACCATTAAATCTGCCTCTTCTACCTTTTTGGTGTGCTCAGAGGTGAACTTCACTCTGTCCATGTAGTTTTCTATGATTCTCTTGCCTTTAGCTGCCAACTCTTTTAGTATGGATTGCCCAATTTTTTAAGAGTTCAAGTCTAAGGTAAAGTTATTTACCAAATCATTCAGTCTCTGCTTCTTGTATTCATCTTCTATAATCTTAGTAGCAGAGTCTACTAAGCTTATAAAGTGTGATTTGAAGTTTGACAAAATGTTGTCCACATCTTCAACTGATTGGACTTTTGCTACTTTCTGATCAGCAGGCACTAAGTCATTTAATATGTTTACTATTTCCAAAAAGTGAGGATTTCTCATCACTTGTTTCTCTTTTTCCTTTTCCATAGCAAGAACACTGATCTTAATTAGGTCTTCTTCTCCCCATGCATCCAAACTTGCTAAATCAGGAGTTAACCTTGACAACAATGAGGTAGATGGTTGAGTGGATGGTGAGAATACAGTATTCTGACTTGTATCCATGCATTCAACCTTTACTGGTTTCTCTTTTATCGGTGTCTTGTCACCTTGAGTATCATCTTGAGTATCTTCATTTATGTTAATTTGATCATTGATGGGAACTTCATCTTGTTGTGTAGAGGTATCATCAGTGCACATATCTTCAGTGCTTACAAATGCCTTATCAACTTTGTCCATATCTTTTTCAGATGCAGTCATGGATATCTTGACATTGTCAACTTCTATAGTGTCTTCTGATTCTTTATCTATATCAGAAGTTATTGTCATTGTGGGTGGTGAAACCTGTGGACCTGTCATAGGCGCAATCTGAATCACTAGTTTTGTAACCTGCTTTGGAGTATCTTTTGTTGTAGGAGATGTTGGTGGATACATGTGTCTATCCATAAACACTTGTGCAAATGCCTTTTCAGTCTCCTTACCTATCTGCTCATATTCTTTGTTCATAATCTGTAGGGTCCTTGTCTTAGTTCAGATATGAGGCTTCATAGGATCTAATAGTATAGCCTTCTCATTATGCGAGCATACAAGAAGAAGAGTATCTAATGTTTCTTCTTTTATCCTCATGTCTTCCTCTATTGCATGTCTTTTCATGATCTCCAATAAGTTCCATAACTGATCCGGTATCACTGTCTTGAGTTCAAGAACTGTCTTCTTAAACTTAATCATATGAGATATGATCATGAGATATATCTCAGTCTTATCAATTTCTTGATATTTGTCATAGAATTTAGAAAGTGTATCTAATCTCCCTTCATTTACAATCCTATTTCTCAACACATTTAGACTAGGTCTAAATCCTACCTCAGGAGGAGCTTGAGTATTCTTTGCTTTGCTCCGAGTGTTCCTTGAGGATGGGTGATTTGTGGGAGCCTATTTTCTTCCTCTAGTATTCTTTCTTGGTGTAGACAGTGGAGATGAATCTAAGTCAATGGTGGTAGAGGGCGTAGAGGTGCTCTCTACTTTCTTCTTCTTTTGGATCTGTTCAGTTTTCTCAAGTTCTTTTTCTATCTTGGAATCTCTGGCTTTGTCAAGATCTTCTTGAGTGACTCCATGAACTTTCAGTATCTTAGATGTAATTCTGGATGCTTTCCTTTTATTATTAGCACTGTGTAAGATAGTATCCACTTCATTGGTCTTCTCTCTGTAAGTGCCCCACCTAGGCTCATTAGGATCTTTGGGCACTGACAATAGAACTTGCACATATCCTTCTAACACATGTTCTTCTACTTCGTAACCAAGAGGATGAATCCATTTGGTTCTAGGTTCAACTGCCTCCATGCATGTGCAATATGTTTCTACCATGAAACATATGGCATCCTTGTACTTGTCAACTATCTTCTCAGATAGTCTGAACCTATTATGCATTTTGATCCTGAATGTCTTTATATCCATATCCATGGCATCCCTTGCACTGCTCTCTAAAGTGACCTTAAGAGAAATCTGAGACATTGTGGGTTTGCTTCTATCTAGATAAAGGTTTGCAACCTTTCCAACTATATGGAAATATAAGTAGATGATCAGAGATCTGAACCTGAATGTTTTTCTCCTGTCATGCTTGATAATTCAAATGTTGTCAATCAATTGACCATGCAAGATCTTACATAGGTTGTATTGAGTGTTGTCCTTTACCATTCTGATAGCTACTAGGACTATTGCTGCAGAGACACTGTTCAACCTGCTTGCTTGCTGAAACTTATACCCAAGTGTCATTGTTAAGAGTTTTATGTCATCTTCTTTGATAGGGTCAATTATCATTCCACGCTTGTCACTTCTAGATAGACAAACTTGCTCAATTTTCTTCTTGACATCCTTACCAGTAGGAAAAACTGGTCCAGTCTTGGGAAGTCTGGTTAATTCATGGATTAGGTTTGTAGTGATGCGCATGGGGACCTCACCAATCCAATAAAGATCATCATGTATTCTGCTTAACAAAATCTTCACCCACTCTGGCTCATCAAACTAATGTGCATTCGAGTATTCAAAAATAGGGTTATCTATCAAGTGCGTGAACTCATCCTTGAATGTGTAATCAAGTTTCATCATTGATCCCATAAGAGTGGCTATGCTGACATCTGCTACTATTTCCTTCTTACAGTAAATATACGTGTTGATATCTTCCACGTGAACAACACCTAGTGGGGTTTTGGAGAAAGCCCCTTCCACACAATCCAGTATGGATTTGAATGGATGCTTCTTGAATACAAATCTCTTCCTCTCTGCTATATCAAACACAACTGGGGTTGCCATACTTACTTGGGACTTGCTTAAGTAGGGTTTTACGAAATTGCAAAATGGTGTGACTACTAGGGTTCTATTTCAAAATTTTTGTCTGTTTGCTTAACTGCCAAATCTGTTATACTTTTGTGCCTTGATGTCTAGTGCTCCAATGCTCTCCAATTTCTATGCTCTCGAATGCAAGTGTGAGAAAGATCAAACACTTACTTTCTTTTATACAATCTACCGCATTTAATGTTTGCAACTATACGCAAATTACTCAGAGATTTTGAAACTTAGATCCCGATGCATTTTAGACAATGCGTGAATGCACATAGCAATATTATTTTCTTGTAACCATGATATCATAGGCGCATACTCAGAGGTGAGTATACCAACCGCACAGGGGTCCTGAGCTAGAATAGCTCCCCCTAAGACCAAGAAGGTCTATTCAAGCAGAAGTAGAGGGTGCATCCACTGTGGATGCATCAAATACTTTCTTAACATCATTGTCCTTCTTTACTTCAACCCAAATTTTGCTTGAATCTTCATTTTCTTGAACAAACTTAACTTCTCCTTTCTCTTCAAATAGTGATTTCTTAGGATCTTCTTGCTTTTGAGTTTTGGATCTACAAAACCTTGAGATGTGTCCAGCCTTTCCACATGTGTGACAAATGATAGGAGGTCTGATGCTCTTGTTCATCATGCTACATTTCTTTATTGCGTGTCCATTGTAGTTACATATCTGACATGTAGTGTTCTACAGATTCCTTTGAGGTTGATTTATTTGACTGTTTTGATTCATTCTTCTTTGATTTTGCTGTGACTATTTTCTTTGATTTGTTCTGCAATGTATAGCTCTGTGACCAAATTTATTACAAGAGAAACAATAGCCATTAAAGGGTCTTACCTCTTTGCAATCTCTTGCCAAATGACCATGTTTTTTGCATGCATAACA
>MU226113.1:331476-355620 GCA_018584345.1 Thuja plicata
GAGAGGGGGGGGGGGGGTGAATCAGTGTTTTTGTATTAATTAATTTTCAGCAACTTAAACATAAATCAAACATACATAGAATAAGAAATAATAACACATGATATGATTACGGGGAAACCTTGATCAGAGGAAAACCATGATGGGAATTAGTACCCAAAAATATTGTACTAAGTATAATGAACTTGTGAGAGTTCCTTTGCCCTATTAGAAGTAGTCTTTACAATATTTGAACAATGACCTAGTTAAAGGTCTAACCCTGTTAGGAGTCTTTTACAAAACCTTGTTAAAGGTATATGGCTCATTGCCTAGGCTCACTACCCAATAAGATGAAGGCTACAACCTTCTGAAAGATGATATGCACTATATCAAAATGAACTACTGTGATGACACTATTGTCTGATCAGTTCCATGTATGCACAAATTCTCTTACTTTCTTAAAGAGCTATATCATATACTGACTTCATTATACTATCCCTCTGTATCTTCCTCTTGCATCATAATCAACGCTTGTAGCATTACTTTACATTACATACTTATATGTTCATATCTGAATAGGCGCGACCCAAAATAAAACACTAGTCAGCCCTAAAACAAAATATACAACGCTTTCGAACAATTCGGCTCAAGTGTGTTTACTACAATGATAATTACATCATTAAAAACATATAAAAAAAGGCGCTTAGCCATTACATTATAAAATAATTCACACTGATCAAAACAGTAGTCGGCTTCCATGCTCTATCTCCTGGACTGCTAGTCTATTGATCTACCTATAACTTTTCCGTACTGTTGTTCTGTACTATGCGTGTCTAGATGTAGCATGTACACATGTCATACAACTTATATCTGAATGTGCATACACTGACTCGATCTCTCACATGTACACTGATGTGCTGATCGCTGAGTATCTCTGTCTACCCTGTTTTCATACTTAGTCATTTTGTCTTTCATGACATAAACTAAACATGACTTTGTTGCCATGATGACAACACAAAATGAGTCATGCAGCCTCAGGAAGTCAACTTGCCAACAATAAAAAGTTTGGTCATCTTGATAGGTCATGTAGAGAAAGAAACTATACTAGAGGTCAACCGATGAACAATGATGAAAATGCTAAAGGAAAGGAAATTGTTAATGCTGATGAATTAAGAAATGATATGAAGAAGGCATGGGTGAGGAAAGGAGAATTGAATTCTTTTGATTTATCTGAGAACTGCACAAGTCTGGGAAATGTAGAGAACCCATTGGTGAGCTAAGCACATTATTTTATTAGGGGGAGGACTCATAGTCAAATCATTTACTGATCCCCTAAATTCATGAGTGGTAAGATTCATATGCATTTTAATATGTCTATTTGTGATTTAATGATGTTTAGTGAAGATAAAGTATTTGTGTGCATATAACGATTGTTATGTTTTAACCGTTGTGGTCAGTGGAAAGAACAATTTGACTATTATGTCTAACAACTACATTCTCAAATGTTATAAAGATGAGAAAGTAAAATCATTTATCACTTTTCATTCTATCAAATTTTACTGAAGAGCATTTGTTTTTATTCCATAGAGAGATTTATTTGTGTTTGCGGATTGAGATTTCGAGCAGGAAATTCTATCGGTTGTTGAATAACACTAATCGGTGAAATCAAGGTTATAGCTTGTATTGCAAAGATGTTTATAGGAATTGCAATTAATTTTTGACATTATGGATACTCTATTTTTGGTTGACATCATTGATGAGCCAAGACCCATATTCAAGTTACACCCGATGAAGGAAAATCAGAATGATCCAATGGGTGCCCTATCTTTGATACCCTATGGTGTATTGTTGAATGAAGACATTCATTCATCCATTGCAAGGTGGAAGAACTTGGAGTTGATCACATATATAATGAATTCCTTACTTTGAGCGATATTGTGAAGGTGAAAGATGAGCATATGCATTTGGTACATAAAGGTTTCACTTATGTGGCTGAGATACTTGATGATTTCCATCCAGAATGGATAAGATACGTATTGAGTAGAGTCCATGATTAATTCATTTGGATGGACAAGCTACACAAGATTACAAATGATTTAATCAACAAAGCTACTCGATTTTGTGCGACCGGTGAAGCACCAACTCTATGAACTATTGTTGCAAATTTGGTTACTCGCTTGACCAAATCCAAACAAGATCACTGAGCCATGAATATCAAGGATATAATTGACAAGGAAGTAAGATTCACTTCAATGGTGATAGGATACAGAATATACCAGTCTAGTCGGTCGAAAAATGTACTTGTGGATCTATTCATGATGCGTATAGAATGGTGAAGGAATATGCAAAATATGATCTTTGTGAGATGTTGAAGAGTTGATTCTTTGTGAACATGGAGAAGATCAAGAAAGATAAGAAGCAGTCATTCAAACATGAATCACTCTTTTACTTGCAGAATAATTTTCTTGGAATAGGTTCTATTACATGGTCATAGGATAGACTGATAGTAATGTAGATTAAGAAATGAATAAGTACTTTAGGAAATGATTTTAATTTGTTATGTGGGGTTAATTCTAATATTTTCAATGGAAAATGAACCTAAGAGAGAGAGAATCCCAACCGATGTTGTTGAGAAGTATAAAGATGATATATGTTTTCTAGTAGATACAGATACTTGAATGTTGCAAGTAGTACAACCTAGAACATGTTGGATACCAGCTATGGGTTATGAATTTGATGGCAATTTAGTCACTATTCATGTTGATGTTCTATTGTGAAAACCAATTGATACTTCAACACCTAGGTTTGGAACTTATGAAGAGTCATGATTGAAAATTAATAGTGAATTAAGAGCACCAGTAATCCAAAGAAAGATTAGGAAACAAGTTGAAAATATAGTCAAAATGAGTGGCATAACAGATGAAATGATGATAAAACTTAGAGAGAAAATGGAGAGTGAGGAAGCAAGCACATCTGCTGCAGAATTCAAGGATACTCAAGTTAAATTTGAAGAGATTACACCCTAGAGATTCACTAGGAGTTCAGTACTAAAACAAAATACATCTAATTCTATTAAGACTAAGCCAGAAAAGGAGTCACTTGAGACTATTCGTAATGTTGTATTAACTATGGAAAGATAAGTACTGAGAGGGGAGGGGTGAATCTGTACTGCAAATTTTTTTAACATCTACTCTAAACATTTATCGAACTGAGTATATTGCAGATAAACATTATAAAGCATATAACTCAAAACATAAAAATATGATCAAGAAATGGAAAATTAGGGCTCTGCTAGGGTTTCATGCATATGGCATCTTGTCTATGTCTTTGCTCTGAGATTTACATCTGTCATACCACATTTACTATAGGATTTTTGCATTAGGGTTAGCTTTTAGTATGGCTCTGGCCAACTTCGGCCTAGCAGTTGATGCTGGTGTGCAAGTTGAAGCTTTAGAAAGCCATGGTGCCTCCTCTAAACAAATGTCCTCACAAGTTCATCCTGAAGGTCTTTAATGAGGTAACCCTGATATTGTTCTTAATCTGCAAGAATTTGATTCTGCATGTGAATGGTTAGAAAAGCATACTTTGATTGGATATTTTGTGGGTCATACTCCTCTTGAAAGTATCCTCAAAGATTGGGTAAACAAGAGATGGACCCCTCATGGGGTCCACCTTGACGGTGTGCAAAACCTTACCAAAGGTTTTTTCCTTTTTCATTTTGCTAACCCTTCCCAGGCGGAAGCGGTTTTTAGCCACGCGCCCTGGACTGTTAGGTCATCCCTGCTTGTTTTTTAGAGATGGTCTCGAGACTTCACAGTCTCAGATGACAAGAAACTTAGGGTTCCTATTTGGGTTGAGTTTCCTGGTCTCCCTTTGCCATGCTGGTCGTTTATTGAGTCCATTGCTAAAACCCTTGGTAAGGTCATTGTCATGGAACATGACAAATTTTTCAATGCCTGTCCCCAGAAGCATGTCTTTGTTGAGGTCAACCTTTCTAGGGACCTCAAGGACACTATTGAAATCTAGGTTGGTTCTCTCACCATTTCTCAAAAAGTGCTCTATTTGAACCTTCCCAACACCTGTTATCAGTGTCAATCGGTAGAAAAAAAGATTAAGGATTTCCTACTAGCTACCCCTCGGGCAAAGCCACCACCAAAGGAAGCATCAGCCAAAAATACAGAAGCTGGAAAAAAATAAGAATGAACTACAGTTGCATGAAAAGGAAGGAATGCCTCAAACTCCAAGACGATGCAAGCCACTTCTGCTATTGTGTCACCTCCGGAACCTTCAATTGAAAAATCTCCTCCTTCCACTGATGTGCCACCGCCACTTATTTCAAACCCTATTATTCAGGGGAAAAGCTCTATCGTGAAGGATTCCACTCCAGAAGTGGTGCTTGTGCCACCAACGGATTCTTCAGTTTCCTCTCGGTCTTTGCATTGGTCTCACAGTCCTGATGGACACACGGATGACCTAGATAAAAGGCGATTTACCTCTTCTGGAGATTTACTCCCCAGCTTTGGCTCTGTACCAGCCTTCTTACAGAATAGCTTCTCCTCTCTTGGGGATGAGGAAACCATGCAAGAGTTTTTATGCATTTTTTGTCCTGGAATGTGCGAGGTCTAACTGACCTCTCTAGAAATTACTATGTTCGTGATACCCGTCGCAGACTTCACAGTCTGGACATGTTATGTTTACAGGAGGTTAAGATTTATGGGTTCCTTCTTAATTCTACCTGTCGTGTTATATGGCTAGACGACATTGTTTTTTCTTCTCAGCATGAAGCTGGTAAAGGTGGTGTCATTACTATTTTGTCACCTCACCTTCATTCTTCTGTTATTTCTCATGGATCTGATCTGATGCAGCATGTCACCTGGATTTTTCTTTCTTTTCATAATCATTCTTTTGGTATCATTAATGTTTACGGCCCCAATGATGTTGTCGAAAGATCTCAACTTTGGTGCTAGCTGGCTGACAATCTACCTCCTGCTACTTGGGTTATGTGTGGGGATTTTAATATGGTTGAGCTGGCCTCTAAAAAGGAAGGGATTATGCCTTTTTGCTAGACAGCTGGGGAGAGAGAAGCTTGGTACCACATGCATAATAAATTAGGCCTTTTTGATCCCAATGCTAACTGCCGCTAGCAGGGTGGGGTTTGGCATACTTGGTCTAATTTCAGAGCTGGCTCTGATTGTATATTTAAGAGGCTAGATCGTGCTATGATAACGGCTCAATCTTTTTTCTCTTTTTCTAAAGATCGAGGCCTACCTGTCATTCCTCTGATAGATGTAACTCTGTCAGATCACTTCCCCATTTATTTCTCCATCACTTGGTAGTCATTTGCCAAAAGGCTGCCCAGACTCAGTTTTATCTCAACATGTCAGTGCTGACGCATGCCTCCATTATTTCTCACATTCTTCAAGTTTGGAATTTAGAGCCTTGGCCCCACACTCATCTTGGTTGGATTCAATGGTGGAATGACACCATCACCCGTACTGCAAGATTTCTTCACATTTACGGTTGTCAGTTAGCCTGTTACAGGAAGCGTACTTATGAAGCTAACACTAAGGCTCTTCACAATGCTGCTGATTTTCTTGCATTGAACCCCTTTGATTCTTCACTCCAGCTTAAGCTAGCCCAACTCCAACATGAGAAGAAAATTGTTGATGCATATGCTGCTCGTGGAGCTCAAATCAAAGCTCGCCTCCACTAGTTGGAGGTGGGCGATAAAGCTTCTAAGGAGTTTTTTCATGCTTTCAAAGGCTGTCATACCAATGTTGGTATTCAAAAGATTAAACAAGGATCTGAAACCCTTACTGAGCTTCTGACTATTCTTCAGGCTTTTGTTCAACATTATGAACAAGTGTTTGCATCGCAGGGTAATTCTGATGCGCGTGAAGAGGCTCTGAAGGCTTGTATTGCTGTTACACCAAACTACATAGCGGTTGAGCAGCGTGCCTTTTGTGAGAAATTTCTTACCATCTCTGACCTCAGGGAAGTGGATTTTTCTATGGCCAATGATAAATCTCCAGGATGCAATGGCTTCCCCTGCGAGTTCTACAAACACCTTTGGGATGCTGTTGGTCCTGACCTACACAAAGTCTACCTCGAGGCCTTTCACAATAAAAGTTTGGGTACTTTAATTAATAAAGGGAATATCAAATTCATACCTAAATATGGTGATCCAGAGGATATCTGCAACTGGAGACCCATCACCTTGTTGAACGTCTCCTACAAGATAATTGCCAAAGCGTTAGCTCTTAAAATCAGACATCTCCTTCCTCTTACTGTTCACCTTGAACAAACTAGTTTTATTAAATCTAGGTATATTCTTGACAACATTATTGCTGTTTGGGAAGGGATGGAATGGGCTCGCCAATCTAAACAGGTTACTTTATTCCTCAAAATTGATTTTGCTAAAGCCTATGACCGCATTGAATGGCCTTTTATTCTTTCTATGCTTCAAGGTCTTAGCTTCGGTCCTCACTTCATGCAGTCTATGGAAATGCTTTTTGGTGATGCCTCTGTGTGCATTACCATCAATGGGTCTCAATCTGATACTTTTGGGCTTTTTAGATCCATCTGACAAGGTTGTTCGTTGGCTCCTGCCTTATATGTGCTTGTTGATGAAGGCTTTGGGTATTTGCTTGCCAACTCTATTTTCTCTAGTTTGGTTCGTGGCATTTCCCTTCCTGATTCCTCTTCCCAGCTTGTTAATGGTCACTTTGTTGATGACTCCTTTCTCACTCTTATTGAGGATGAGGAGAACATCTCCAATGCCTTGCAGTGCCTGGACACCTTTTGTCAAGCCTCTAGATCTGCTATCCAATGGTCTAAAATTCTTTGTTTCAGACAGTCTTTTCTTCCAGCCCCTACCTGGCTTAATAATTTTGGCTAGAAATGGGTTCAGCACGGGGAATTTTTCTACTTCCTAGGCATTCCCTTTGCTTTCCATGACTCCTCTATGGATTTATGGAATGATGTGATTGCCAAGATTGAAAAAAAGCTGCAATATTGGATCTGCAAGCCTCTTTCCCTTGCTGGAAAGTTTCAGATTTGCTCCAAAGTATTGGTTGCTACTCATGTCTACTACTCCTCATGTTGG
The DNA here is from genome assembly GCA_018584345.1 of Thuja plicata. Lineage (NCBI taxonomy): Eukaryota > Viridiplantae > Streptophyta > Pinopsida > Cupressales > Cupressaceae > Thuja > Thuja plicata. The sequence goes on from MU226113.1 coordinate 338,558, forward strand.
GCTCCCTCTAAGGCTTCTTATCTCAAGCTGGAACATTTGCTCAGAGATTTTCTTTGGGCCTCTGGTGCTGATGCCCATGGGTTTCATAGGGTTTCCTGGGAGTTTTTTTGCCTTCCTCGTGATTCTGGAGGCCTTGGCCTTCTCTCCACTTAGAGGCAGGGACATGATCTTTGTGTGAAGTGGATTATCCATGCTCTTGTTGGTGATGAGGCCTAGAAAATTCTTGTCAAGCACTGCATCTCTTCTGGATTCCCAGTTCACAGGCTGGCTTGGAAGGGCATTGGTCTCTAGACCTTGCTCAATATGAAAGAACCTGTTCAAATTTAGGGTACCTTCATCATCAAGAGAATTTTGAAAGCTTGGGAAGCTATTAATCCCTGGCTCTGTTGGGATGGTGATGCCTTTTGCAATGGTATTTATTTCAATCAGCAGAGCCTCTGGTGGTCTCCGTTGTTTTCTATTCAAGGCATCCCCCTGGCCAAGACTCAAGGGACTAGTGCTCTGCATTTTTTCAAATGTGGCATTGGGACACCTAAGGACCTCTTCTCTAGAGCCTCTATGGGTCTCTATTCATGGGAGGATATGCAAGTGCAGTATCGTTTGGCTCACTTAGATTGCCAGACTTTTGATCTTTTGGTTTCTGCGATTTCTGCCAACTTGCTTCATAAGATTGGTATTCAGTCTGTCAGGCCCTGGTGGAAGGATTGGAAATGGTATCCTGCCACACCTTTCAGCAATTACAAACCAAGACTGGGTTATAGGTGGTTGTCCCCCCATCTTCCGATGGTGGATACCCTTAACCAGAGATGGCATCTTCATTCTTCCACTTCTCACTGGAGCTCTCGCTTTCAAACCATCTGGGCTGCCATTACGAAGCCCAAAAAGGCTCTTTTTGCTTGGTGTCTACTTTTTCAAGGGCTCCCAATTGGCCCTAGGCTCAAAAATCTGGGTGTTCATGACCCTCAATGTCCTTTCTATGGTCACCCTAAATCTTTCTTGCACATCTTCTGGTTTTGTAGGAGAGCTCAACAGTATTGGCAGTGGATTCATGATTTCTTCAAACCCTTTTGGCCTGAGCCTTTTTCCTGGCACATGATTATCTTACGAGATTCTCCTAGACTTCCCTCCAAGTTTACCCAAATTTGGCATACTTTCAGGATGGAGATTTTGTTCACTTTATGGAAAGATAGGAATGTTGTTATTTTTTCTCATAGCTTTCTTGATACAAATGTTGCTCTGTATAACAAGGCTAGCATTTGTAATAATGTTATGATGCAGATTCAAGTTCAAGCCAATAAAGTGGCTCTAGAAGTGGCTCACCTGTAGGAGATACTCAATCATTGGGGCAATGCTCCCTGCACTATTGCCAAGGTTCCTCTTGATGCCATTTCTGCTAAAGGTACTCCTCCTAGAGGTTGCCACTGTGGGCGTAGATCCTCAGCACACCACTCACACACCCCACGATCTCAAGCACCCCGCCACCACTCTCTGAGAGGTGGTAGCGATGGTTGGTGGCATTGCTCAGCTTCTCTGCCTAATTGTACTTTTGGGTGGTCTCTAGCTCTGGCTCAGTCTACCCCTCCTGATGCTCCTGGTTCTCATCGTGGCTCTGATTGTCATCCTACCACCTCTTCCAAGTTTCCCCGCCTGGCTTTAGCCATTTCCTCACCCAGGGCGGAAGAGAAAGATAAAGAAGAAGCTGAAGATGATGGATGGTCACTCCCCAACCCTCCTGTTAACCCCAATGATGTGTGGGGTTATGATGATAAAGATCCTCCTCCTTCTGCCACTACTCTTGCTGCTTAATGGCTTTATGCCTTTTTTTTTTATGAATAGTTGTACTCTATTTCTGGCTTGGCCGTGTGAACTCTGCGGGGTGATTTCTATATCCCCTAGCCCCTTTTTTTTGGATATGTAACTTTGATATTTTATTAATTGAAAAGGCACTATTCATCAAAACATAAAAACATATCTCATTACACCATGATTTATGGTCACACAAAAATCCATGGCTAGAGGAAAAGTTGCAGTGGGTATGGCACCCACAATCCTTCACTACTGTAGTAAAAAGGTTGCTTGGTTAGAGCTACAATATTTAGCTACTTCTAATAGCTTACCCTATTAGGAGTACACAAAGACTTATTCAGACTACCTTGCTAAAGGATTTTACAATATCTAATCTAAGAGATGTACCTTGTTAATGGGTTTACCAAGAGACCTATTAGGGCCTACCTAATAGTGGGATTTACACTCCTCTCAATACCTTAAAACTTAATACAAAATATCTGTGAAAACACATCAATAAAATGCTATTCGGACTCTCTATGCTCAATGATTTCATTACCTCATATAGCACTCGGTAATATCAAACTTATTCATTTTCATTGTTTTACTATAACTGCTTTGTACTCAGTTCTTCTCTATCTTTGTCACTATCTCATACTCTCTATCTCACTTTCTCACATGCTTGTACACTTGTTCTTTTCTTCACACTTTGAACTTTTATATGATGTTTAGGTGCTAGAAAATTTATAGGTCTTTCTCCTTCAATGGTGTAGGTTAAGCAATACAAGGTTGGTTTCATTCCCAATGCATTATTACTCATATTTTTCATTGGTGGATCTGCCTCATGATCATGTGAAATCAGGTTTTTGCAATCCCAATGTTCTAACTAACTCTCACCTTGGATTTTGTAAAAAAATTTGTGCTTAGTGTCTAGATTCAATGTATCTGCATTGAATATTTATGTTGAATCTATGATACTCGGTAGCATGCTTTGTTCTTTCTCGGTGACATAGTGCTCTTGGCTTAGTAACTATCTCTGCTTGATTACTAACACTGCTTGGTAACTGTCACTGCTCGATGCTTGTCTCTTCTTAGTGCTTAACTTTCTTTGCTTCACTGGTTGTCCATTTTCTCTTTACCGACTGACTTTATCAACTCCTTCTTCTTTCACTGAATGACTCTTATGATCAATATGACTTTGACAAAACTAATGACAACAAAATAACTCTTAGGAGTTTCAATCTCCCCCTTTGGCATTAGTTTGGCATCTTTGAAAAAAACTCAAATTCATCAAAATTTTGCATAACTCCCCCTTTGATAATACTTCATGTATAATATATCTCTGCTTACACATATACATACATATTTCCCATTTTACATATATATCCCCCTTTTTTGAAAAATATGCCATATACAAAATTACTTACTTTGCTCTATTGGATATATCTTATCAAAAATGTGTTTGTACCTCTTCTGGGCATCTTCTTGAGATGTCTTCCATGTTTCCTTTAAATCTTGTAACACAATAATTTGTGCACCAGTATCAGCTTCCAATCCAATCATGATGTCCATGGAGCTAACATATGGAGTATTGACCAAATCTTTGGCCTTCTGTAAATAATTTTGTACTGATTTAATAAGGGGAATCAAAATAGCTTGCAGCTCAAGGAGTTCCATCCTTATCTTGTTCTCTTGTCTTCTAAGTTCATGTTGCATCCCCATCAAATGTTTCAGCCTCGGGTAATATGTTTGTAGTGATCCAGGTTGGATTGTTACATTTTTTAGCTGCTCGGTCAACTCTTTCTCTATAGACTCATCTTTCTTTTTGAATTCCTTAGTAAATTGTGATATTGTACAAAATCTTTGAAATAATGAAATAATATCATTTAATCTTTTCTCCAGTTATGTGCATAGTTCAGAAAGTGACACCTTATCCAATGAAACATTCTTCAAAATATGTTCAATTATTTGGTGTTCCAATTTCTTCTCATGAACTTTTATCATATACTCGGTGGTGTCCTTTCTTGGTTCTTTTATTTGTTGCACTAGTTCTTCCGCTTGACTAAGTAGACTTCCATCTTCATTTATATCAGTTTCAGGGACAATCACCTGTAATACATCCTTAACACTTTCTAGTACACTATTCTTTCATTTGTTTTGCAATAATTTGTCTTGTGCTTCTTTCATCATGATTAAATCTGCATATTCAGATAATTATTTTGGTTTAAGTGAAAGACGTCTAACTTAGGTACTATAATCGGTTGACTTAGGTCAACTTTCTTTCTCTTCTTTGATTTCTTCTTCTTAACCAATATACTCTCACTAGTAGAAAATTTTGGGGAACGTGATGCCTTCAGTGCATCAGATGTAGCTTCGATTTAAGTACCTTCTACTTTATTTTCTTCTTGCTTGTCTTTGTGCATGTTTTCTTGATTCTCCTTTGTCTTCTCTTCTTGTTTCTCTTCTGCTTTCTTTTCTAGTTTCTCCTCTTCTTTCTCTTCTTTTTTCTCCTCTGATTTCTCTTTTTCTAGCTCTTGGGGCTTCTCCTTTTCTTGTTCTTTTTTTTTTCCTGCAATCTCGGTAGAGGGAACTGACTTAGTATTCTACATTGTGGTGGTCTCAGTTTCCTTTGGCTCCTCGGTTGTGACTTGTTATGTCTCCTTTTGTTATTTGGTGGCCTTCTCCTCTGTATCCATAGAAACTTCATACATACCTTCTTGAATGTTTGGATAATCTTGTACTTGTTCCATCAAGGTTGTTTTAGCATTATCATTTATCTCCATAGACTCGGTCTTTGTTTCCTTTGTTTTCATGACATCGTCGTCTTGTGTTATCTTTTCTGCTAAATCTTTGTTAGTGATATATTCAATAATAATCTCATAATTCTCAAGTGTTAGATCAATAGGATCAATCCTGCTTTGATCTTCTTTAACAATTTCATCAAGTTTATCATCATTTATTCACTCTCCTTTTGACTCAGTTGCCTTGATTTCAAAAATTTCTCTCTACTTGTCATCATCTTATTTATCTACTATCTCCAAGTCTCCGATCATAATCCTTAGAGATCTTCCCTTGACAAGAAATCGTTTAGACTACTCTTCAATGTTTCATTTATTTCAGGCAAAGATTACTTGAGTAAAGTTAGTACTAGAGATATTTCCCTCATTTTCTTTTCAGCATTCATTGCATATTTACATCTTGCATCAATCTTGTTATATATCTCAATATGTAACTTATTGACAATTTTGATAGGTGTGTATCTAAATTTGTGTAAAGTTAAAACAACCGCATCTTCAATTTTTACCTTATTTTCATCACTTTGTGTATTGTACTTTGCATACTTCATCCTAATAAATCCTCCATGCTTCTTCAGTGTATCAATAAATTCATCTAGACTTGTTGGTGCTCGGGGTTGGTTTTGTACAACTTTGAATTTACTGAGATCCTTAGATTTAGTCTCACTTTTTGCTTGAAATTTAAAATTCCTTCTTGGTTGGTTAGATGTTTTCTTGCCTCTTACATAGGTGTTGGCTCTTGGTACCTCCTCCTCAGCTTTCTTATGTTCTATCGGTGTAATAGAAGATCTTGTAGATCATCTTGTACCTTTGATGCTTGGTGATGCCTTTATCACTTGTGGTTTCTTTTCCTTTACATCATGAGATGGTTCTTCATCATCTTTTACTCAAAGATTCTTAGACAGATAAGAAATAATTTTATCTAATTTTCTTTTAGCTTTAGGTATCAAAATATCTCATCTAATCTTTTCCTTCACTTCCTCATAAGTTCCATAGTGCTTTTCTCTTCTATCAATAGGTTTAGCTACCAGGGTTTCATTTTTTTGTGAAACAATGTCAATGTCTATCTCATATCACATTGGCTGCAACCATATAGACCTAGGCTCAACTACCTTACTAATACAAGTTTTTGTATCTATCTCAAAGCATATAGTATCCTGATATTTCTCCACTAATTGAGGTGGAATCCTAAATATTTTATGCATTCTTGATTGAAACTTTGAAAAATAATCATTCATCACCATGTCAAAATATCTCGTAATCTCAAAATGTTTTCAATTATTTGATAGATAATCAACTTCTCTACACTCCATATCACATTGCCAACAGATGGAAAGAAGTTATGAAAATAGAAGAATATACATTTCAACAATAATCCAAACTTCAATGTGTTGGTCTTGTCTTTCCTTATGGTATTCATATTGTCATCTAGTTGCTTCAACAATATTTCACATATATCAATCTACATACCTTTCTTAACAATCTTAAGTGCAAGGTCCATGCCTCCACATGGTACACTATCAAATGACGAGGACTAGAAGAATTGGTAAGATATAACATTACATGCAAACCTTAGCTCAGGGTCTTCAACAATTGATATTATAAGACCTCTCCCGTCCCATTGGGCTTTTGTTAGTTCACACAACTTGTTCTTAACAATTTTCTTGTTAGCCTTCGGTCTGTCACCGATTGGGTATCCAGTCACAATGTGTAAAACATATTTTGTAATCTTGATTGGTTGATCTATTCACATGAATTGATCATGAACTCATCTTAATACCATTCTTATCCACTTGGTCTTGAATACTCTCGGTATATTTAGGGCATGAGTTAAACCATTGGTTTCTAGATGGATGTGATCATCCTTCAATTTTCCATTTGTTCTTAAACTTTGGAATGATGTATCAATTCCTGCTTCACGTATCTCTTCGATCTTGAAGTGGATAAAAGTATGAATGTCTTCGATTAATATAACCCTTGCAAGAATAGATGAGAGAGCTCCAATCTTGTCTAGTTTGTTTGCCTTTGCGGGTGGAATTTTGTACTTAGGGTTCACATGATCAACCATCTCAACAACAATTGGGTTATGAACCTTAGGTGTCATTACTATAAGATTTATCACTACATGTATGAAATGGGGTTGCATTCTCTATAAATTGGCTCATGCTTCATAGCTAGGTCAAAACCAATAAGCACTCAAATATTCTCAAATGGCCTTATATTAGTTTAGGATTACCTTAAAAATCACTTGGATTCTTGTAGATGACTCCACTCCGCAACTTTTCTCAAATTCTCTTTGGAAATTGTAGGTTAAAATGATAGATGAAGTGGTCTATATATATCTTTTTCTTAATTAGGGTTTCTAACGACTAGAATAATGGTAATAAATGTCGACACCGACTAATTTTCACCGATTACCATACTTTACTTCCTTTTACCGAATGGTGTAAAATAATATTTCATTTTACATATTAAACATGGAACACATAATTCACAATATCTATCCAAATTCATCTTAATATGCTTATATAGATCTGTGCACAAATGCTAGGAATCGATTTAAACTTTGAAATTTAGTTTCGTAGTTCCTACACATACCTTTCACCAATCAGGTGGAGTCAGGTGCACCCGACCTAGAGGATGAGGTGCCTTCAACTGTATTGAATGATGTTCCATCATCTAAAGTTTTCATTTTCGATGTTTTGTTCATCTGGTCTCTCACATCTTCAACATTTACTTTCTCCTTGTCATTTGTTTCTTCCTCGGTTGGAGTTTTACCTCGGTACCTGTATTCCCTAGCTAGATGACCTACCTTGTGACAATGAAAGCATGCCATTCCAGGCTTTCTCCATGCTCTTCTATTGTTTCTATTATGCATAAACATCCAATTTGCTGCAATATGTCCATTTCTCCCACATGATGTACAAGAAATCCATGTGTTGTAGTCCCATGGTATAGATGTGCCTTGTTGGTTACTTGGTGTATTCTATCAGTTAGGTACCCATCTATCATTCCTTCTTTGTGACCTGCAATCTTTAGATTTATGACTGTATCTTTTGCAAGTATTGTAGTAGCCATCAAATTTTGGCTTTAATGAGTTGTTAGCAATCTTAGATCTACATTCAAATGCTTGATGTCCATATTTATTGCAATGATAACATTAACCATCAAACTTTGGAATAATCGGTGATTTACCTCTTTTTCTCCTGCAGATATTGGTTGTATGTCTAGGTTTCCCACAGTAGTACCATTAGGATTCTTTGACTTTTGTGGGGAATGAGTGTCTCGGTTGTCAGGTTGGTTAGAGGACTATCCTTTGTTGGTGGTATTGTTTTAAGTGAATCCAAGTCCACTCTTAGCTCTTGGTTTTTTCTGATTTCTAAGTTGTTTATCCAATGTCCTTAATGATTTTTCATTTCATTTTAGTACTTCATTGGCTTCTTTTTCTTCTTTCAGTTCTTTATTCAATATTTCAATCTCAGCCTATAGTGTTTGATTCTCAAATTAATTTATGGTTACCTCTTGATTTGCATTCACTAACTAATCGGTCATAGCATAGTGAGTTTGGGTCATTCTCATGATCTCATTATCTTTTTTAGTTAGTCTTTTCTCAGCTTTCCTTTTGTCTTCTTTTGTCATCCTCTGTGCATCTTCATCTTTTCCTTTTGATTCAAGTATCTCACCCATTCTAATCCCTTGTGCTTCCTGATCTTTCTTTATCAGGTTCAGCTACTCAGTAAGTGCATCATTCTTTTCCATTAGGTCTGCAATAGTTGTATCAGTTGCATCATTTAGACTACCTTTAAATGTTGTCTCAAGTAAATCAACATGTTCTTGTGAGGACTCTAATTGATTACATAAGTGCTTTATCACCCTTAGTATTTTTTCCAATTTTCTTCTTAGATCATTAATCACCTTTTGTGCACTTTCCAATTCAAACTCAAGACTCTCAGGTGGTTATGATATTTTACTCTCAGGTGGTTAAACCCTTATTTCAAGAGTCTAGGCTCTGATACCAATTGTTGGATTAACTATGTAAAGATTAGCACTGGGAGGGGAGGGGTGAACTAGTACTGCAATTTTTTTTAACATTTACCAAACTGAATACATTGAAGATAAACATTATAAAGCATATGTATCATCTTAAAATGGAAGCACTTCCATTTTGGTAGGTTTAGCACCTTCATTTAGTGCACTTGCATATTAGATTTGCATTTAGGATGCATTTGTGTTCGCTTCTACATGATTAGGTGAAATTAGGGTTAGGATCTTATGGATTCTCCTTGGTTTCCCTCTCCATGACTCTATTTTCAAGGTAGGACCTATGTGTGGGCCCTCCTATACCTTATCATACCCTCTCTAGGAATCTAGGCCTTCTTCCCAGCAGTCTGGAATGTTCCATCACCTTCCTAGGTCCATGGTTGACCTGGGAATCTCACAAATACCACTAAGTGACCTGCCTAAAACCTCAAGTCAGGGTTGAAATTGACCCTGACCTAGGTCAGGGTCGAGGTCAACCTTGAACTAGATCAGGGGCAAGTTCAACCTTGACCTAGGTCAAGGGTGAGGTCGACATAGACCTTTGTCAGGTGTTGGTCCCCGCTTTCAACTCCGGAGCTTATCGAGGTTCTTAACTTAAAATAGGTCCCCGGGTTCGGATGCGGAAGTGTTTTCTCCAATATTTAATTTAATTTACTCCCTCCTTGGTTGGTGATTGTGATTGGACCATAATTCAAGGTAAAATTTGAATTTAGATCCCTCGCATTGCCCTAGGAGACCTATATTGAGATCTCTATATAAACACTCTCCTTTGCCTTCATTTAATCATGAAATGGAATCGGGAGATGACATGATGCAATGATGGTGCAAATAAGCAAGAGGATGATATAAAAGGAAAAATCTATGAGGACTTGTTGATACACTCAAGCATTTTTGTGGACAAGCTATTGTAGATCTTCATTGAAGCAAGAAGGTGCTCTTTTCTATTAGATCTACCATTCTCAACATTCAAGCATTCAAAGGACATTATCATGGGGTAGCAATTATGGATTTTGAGTTGGTAGGAGTACTTTAGCCTTGGGGGCTTGGTATGCTTTATTTATCATATTCAAATCTATGCATTGCTTTCTCATTTCCATTTTATGTTAGGATTATTAATCTAGAAGATTAGATCTTGATATTACATGTTTAAAGACTCTTTATAAAGAGCAAACACACACACACATACTTTCTACATTCGGCTATTCATGGAGGTGGAGATCACCAAAATGGGGGTTTGACTAAGGAAAAACCCTATATAGCCACCCCAAAACCCTCTTTTCCAGATATATACAGGTGTTGTTTTTTAGAGTTACAAGTACAGGACAGCGGATTTGAGACCAGATTTGGATACCCTTTTCAGCGAGCTATCGGGATCTGATAACAGAATTTCTATCGAGGCAGCACAGGTCGGGGTCAAGATTATTGGGTCAGGGGTGACATTTGTGGGTCAAGGTCAACCTTTTTCACAGGACTATGTCAAATCAGAAAAAGATTTCATGTTTTTGTTCATCTCTGCATTTATGTTCGGGGTCAAGCTTCGGATTTTCCAGAAACTCAACACAGGCAATAGAAAATGAGTTTTTCCAGATTTGCTATGATACGAGGTAGGTATTTTACTCCATATTTCTTTACAAGTATTCTCAATTCCTTATCATAATAATTAAGTGTATAAGACTAAAATTGGACTTAGGGTCTCTTGTCATATGCTATTCCTATTATCTAGAAGACCTCATATGCAATCCAAATTTTAGATCTTACATTTTGGTGAACCCGCGATAGACAACTCTTTCTTTTTTCTTGGTGTTAGATTTACATTTTATATTAGATCTTACATGAACATAGAAGTAGATTTATTTTGTGCTTATATTTCAAAAATAAATAAAAAATTATAAAATTCCTTTAAAAAACACAAAATCATTTACATGCCCTTCATTTTATTTTTGTGCTCAACATGTATGATTTTTGTTTAGAATACTTTGATGAGGATTTTATTGTACAAGAGGATAGATCCCTTAATGAGGTACATGGAAGTGAGTGTGCAAATGGTTTGAATGAGATCACCATGGGTCCCATTCCCATTTCATCCTCCTCCACAACCTCTCCAATGGACCTTTACCATAGAGTGTATGCATGGTTACCTTCATACCCCTCTATTTGCAACATTGAGATACCTAGAATGGTATTTCCTAAACCTTTGATGACGGTAAAAGGATGTCCCCAAATAACTATTAAGGGAAAACCTAAAGATCCTTTGGATTTCTTTGATAACATATATTTTGTTTCACATGCTTATCGCACACGAAATAATCCTCAACCTACTATCCCAGCTACTTTACCTCCTTCTCAACCTATGCTTCCTCTGGCACCTAGGTTACCTTCTTCCTTTAAGGAATATGATTTAGTTGAGCAGTTACATGCTACTCTAGCTAAGATCTCTTTATGGGAATTACTTCAAACTTCTCCTACATATCATGAGGCATTGCAAAAAGCTTTATCCACTCTTCCTGCTCCACCTCCTAACCAAGAGAACATTAATTTATTTTTGGAGTGCATGCATACTATGCCTTTTGTACCTCCTATTGTGTTTTCTGATGATGATTTACCTTCTGTTGAGGTGCAGAACCAATATGATGCTCTTATGGTTGTTGTCTCTATTAATCAGAGTATCATTCGTAGAACAATAATTGACAATGGATCTGGGCTTAATGTTTGTAGCATGGATATGCTTAGGGAAATTAAAGCCGATCTTACATCCATTCAACTGGATAATATTCCTATTTGTGGATTTGATAACATTGCAAAGAAAACTTTGGGTATTATCACACTACCTATCAAAGTTGGTCATGTTCTCCTCTACACTCCTATCCATGTTATGCCGAGACCACTCAATTACAACCTTTTATTAGGAAGACCTTGGTTACATACTATGCATGCGGTTCCTTCTACTCTTCATCATAAGGTGAGGTTCATTTATAACAATTTGATGTACACATTACATGCGGATGATGCACCAAATCCTTGCCTGAATGCGGAATATGCTAAGGTTCCTGAGCCTATACAACCCAGTAAAAAACTTGAGAAACCGCCTGAAGTTAAACAAGTTAAAATTCCATCTTCCTCTCTGACAGAAGATGATTGGGGAACATTGGATTTCAATCCTTCTTTCATAGGGGAATACAAAGTCTTAGATTTAGAATTTATGAAAGAACAAAGTGAATTTGAAAAACAAGTTTTTATCCCTTCTCCACTATCTAAGGAATTAAAAAGCAATTTTGTTACTGCTTCTAGTAATGAAATGATTGAGACAATAAAACCGTATTGCTATGAAATTGTGACATATGCCACTCCTTTAACTCACTCTGATATGGCCGATAGATATGGTTCTGGTTATAATTTACTCAAGAAATCAAGCTATAATGGGAAAGGTTGTGGTAAATATGAGCAAGGTATACAAGTACCCTTGGACAATGAAGGTTGTGATTATACTTATGGGTTAGGATTCAATCCTTATAGGCAACCATCTTCTTTTCCTCTTAATGTTAATCATATTTGCAAAGGACATTTGAAATTGGTTAATCCACTTCTCCTTGACATGGATCAAAAACCTAGTTTGGATATCTTCCCTGAGGATGAAGCCCTCGCTGATTTTTTAGGGGCTTACCAAGATCTACCTAGGTTTCATCATAAAAGAAGAAAATTCTATTGTCTGAACAATGAAGCCTATTTTGGAGAACATGATGAACATGATATTTCTCCTTTGCCAATGGATCCTCCCATACAAAGCAACTTATTAATAACTGAGACCATTGAAGTTCAAGTAGATGAGAATGATTCTGAAAAAAACAATCAAAATTGGAAAATGTTTGAGTCAAGATGAACATGATCAATTGGTGTCCCTCTTTCTTGAATATAAAGATATTTTTTCTTGGACATATTCGGATATGCTGGGTATAGATCCTAAGATTGTTACTCACAATATTGTTCTTAAACCTAATGCTAAACCTGTAAAATAGAAGATCCATAAGATGAATCCGGGCATTGCTTTACTAGTAAAAGATGAAATCGAAAAACTATTAGGTGCTGGGTTCATCTGTTCTATTGATTATTCTGAATGGATTTCTAATATTGTGGTTGTTTCTAAGGGAGAAAATAAGATCAGAATGTGCACTGATTTTCAAGATTTAAATAAAGCATCCTTAAAAGATGACTTCCCGCTACCTAATATTGACATGATTGTGGATTCAACAATAGGTCATGCTTTATTATCTTTTATGGATGGGTTTTCAGGTTATAATCAAATATTTATTCCTATTGAGGATCAACTTAAAACCACATTTATAACACCCTGGGGGACATTCTGTTGGGTCATGATGCCTTTTGGATTAAGAAATGCGGGAGAAACTTATCAACGTGCCATGAATTTGATTTTTCATGATTACATTCATAAAATTTTGGAAGATTATGTGGATGATATCTTGGAAAAATCTATACAAAGAGAGGATCATGTGTTCATTTTAAGGCAAATATTTGAAAGAATTAGGAGTTATAATATGAGATTGAATCCTAAGAAATGCGCTTTTGGAGTAGATACTGGAAAATTATTAGGGTTTATAAACTCTAAACAAGGCATAGAGGTCGATACTGAAAAGATTGATGCTATTGTTAACATGCCTCCTCCTAAGAATATTTCTCAATTACGCAGTTTATGTTGGAAATATTGTTTGGAAAGCTACAATGGAAACACTTATTATTTTTTCATTGATATCAAACCTTAACTGGTGAGACTATTGCTATCTTTTTGAGTACCATATCTATTGATTGAAGAGAAAAGGATAACAAGAAGACCGAGCGAAACGGTTGAGTTATGGGTAAACACAAGGGTACTTGATCATTTGGCACATTGGCAAAGTGATATGTTGTTTATCTTTCACTAACAGTTCAATGTGAGGTTGATGCCAAGCAATGTGAAGTTGATGCCAAGTGAAGCCAGTGATGGCCGAACGCTAGTGAAATACCAAGGAATATAGAGGCGATCGAGCGGAAGAACACAGTGTTGGCCGAGCAACAGTATTTTGATAATTGATGAGATTTGAGATCTCTGGCCGACATAGTTGATTTTATTAGGATATGTAAATTTAATTAAAGATTGGTCCACATTATTTAATGCATGGGTAACCACAATTAATGCATGGATTCAAGATTTATTTAAAGATTACTTTGGAGAAATAAATTAAATGAATTGATGGAAAGATCCGTTGGATTTGACCTAACCTAAGATCTACGATCTTGATTAAGTGGCAAAAGATGTAGCTGACCTAGATGAAGAGGTATATGATAACCTCAAGGGGTTATTCATGGATATAGCTATGTATGCAAAGTATACAAGAGGATTGCATGGTTAATTGAGTGATTGGCAAGATCTAAGCAAAGAAGGCTGAGCAGAGAAGTAGAGAGAGATTGCTTGACAGATTTCCAAGAAGATCTGGAGTTTGAGATGAGAATGGAGGCCACTCAGTAAATTAGCATAAGAGATGAATTGGATCTGGATTGCAAAGTATGTTGTATGAATCAGATCAAACTTGTTGATTACTTTCTATTCATTGTATCAGTTCAAATATTTTAACCAGGTTGACCTAAAAGTCATTATATAAATCCTTTGAGAAAGGTGACATTCAGATGGGAATTTTCTAAGTCCTCTAACAAGGCCACTCCTGATAGGGTGATTAAATCCTTTAACCAGGTCACATTTGACAGTGTGTTTTGTAACCTTTAACAGGGTTGGCTCCTAACAGAGCTCACTTCAGAAGAGTGGAATTTTGGTAGCATATTAATGGTGCTTTTTTTCCCATATTGACTTTCCATGTTAAATCATGGTGTCAAAATGTGTGAATGTTTATGTTGTGTTTTACTGTTAAGTTTCTACAAGCTTATTTCATTAGTATAGTAAACTGCACACTTTTATATTATTGTTGCCAAGCAGATCTGAATTGCTCAAATTGGTATAAAGTTTTAATGGGCAAATCTAGACCTAAGGATAACTGATTCACCCCCCCTCTCAGTTATTCTAAATTCATTCTATCAATTGGTATCAGAGCTTAGTTCTCTTGAAAATAGTTTGAAGGTACTTGGAGCAAAAGATCAAGATGTATAAAAGGGAGGTACCAAAGTTGAACAAAGATAACTTTTCTGAATGGAAAAGTTTGATGAAATTTCATTTGGCTAGTGTTGGTGATTCTGCTAAATGTCATGTTGATCAAGAATATGTAGCCCCTACAAGAGATCTCAATGTTGCACAGTTAAGAAAAAAGCAAGAACATAATCAAGCAATGTTGGAGATTGCATCATCCCTGAACTATCATGAGTTTGAAGAAATAAAGGACTGTACAAGTGCAAAGAAAATGTGGGATGCCCTTGAAACCATCTATGGAGGTGACACAAATGTTCTAAGAGCCAAATCTGAAAGGTTGAGAGGCAAGTTTGATGAAATGAAAATGCAAGAAGGAGAAAATATAGTTTCATATTATGGTAGGATAAAGGAAGTTGTAAATGCTATTAGAGGAGCTAAAGGAACCATTGATGATAACACCATCATGAGCAAGGTACTGAGAACACTTCTTCCTATTTATGTTATTAGAGTATCTACAATTCAAGAATTGAGATGTACTCCTAATAATAATTTGACTTTGGAAAGTTTGGTAGGCAGACTTACTGCATTTGAGATGTCAAATTTTGATAACTATACTCCACAATCTATTGAATCTACATTCAAGTCCCAGATAGTCCTCAACAAATCAAACAAAGGAAAGAAATGTGTGGATAGTAACAGCAACACTTCTGATGATGATCTAGAAGAACTTGAGGCACTTATCGCAAGAAGACTATCAAGAGGAAAAGGAAAATACAAAGGTAAACTTCCTATTATTTGTTTTTCATGTAACAAGGTTGGTCATATTGCTGCAAGATGTCCTGATAAGAATGACAAAGATGAGAGAAGAGACAAAAAGTATAAAGACATAAAGGATGACCGAGACTTCAGGAAGTACAAGGATTACAAAGACAAAGGTAAGAAATCTTGCTATATAGCTGAAGAAGCTTCTGACAATGACTCTGATAAATCTTATGAAAATGATATAGAAGTTATGTATGTTTCAATGAAAGATGGTTCTGATGATGATGAGAAAATTGCACTGATTTCTTATATAAGTAAAGGTGATCGTTGGATTATTGATAGTGGTTGTTCACATCACATGACCAGTGATAAAGATAAATTCAAAACCTTAGATTAGTGTAAAGGTGGTTATGTTAAATTTGAAAATGATACACCATGTCATATCAAAGGGAAAGGACCAATTCAATTGACTCACAAAACCAGATGTGATGATGTATATTGGGTTGATGATCTTAAGTATAACTTATTGAGTGTTTCACAACTGAATACTTCTAGTTACAGAGTTGAATTCCATCACAGGAAAGAAAAGATCTATGATGCCAATGGAGAATTAGTTGGAGGTGGTGAGCAGAAAAAAGGTAACTTGTTTAATCTAGACTTAGCTGATGAGACATGCTTATTTGCACAATATAGTGATGTTTGGTTATGGCATAAAAGGTTGTGACATGTAAACTTTGATAACTTGGTAAGCATAAGCAAATTGAAAAAGGTTAGAGGGCTGCCTAAGTTAAAGAAACCTGAAAATGCAATGTGTAAGCAATGTCAATTGGGAAAGATGACTAAATATAGTTTCAGGAGTAAAACTCATACTTCTGAGGATATTCTAGAATTGGTTCATACTGATCTTTATGGACCTATTGGTGAGAAAATTTACTAGGGAGAAAAATATTTTATCTTATTTGTTGATTCTTACTCTAGAATGATGACTGTTATGTTTCTTAAAGAAAAATTTGATGCATTCCAGTTGTTTAAGTGGTACTTGGCAAAAGTTCAAAAGGAGACAGGTAAGAATCTGAAATGTCTGAGATCTGACAGAGGAGGCGAGTTTATTTCTAATGATTTTAACAAGTTTTGCAATGACAGAGGGATAAAGAGATAGATTTCCACACCTAGGACACCACCACAAAATGGTATAGTTGAAAGAAAAAATCAATCTATCACAGATTGTGCCAAAACACTAATGATGGAGAAAAATGTTACACAAAAATATTGGAGAGAAGCTGTAAGTACAATAGTCTATACCCTGAACAGAGTACAAGTCAAGAAAGGTACAAATGCTACACCTTGTGAGCTATGGTATGGATATGCACATAGTGTAAGCTATTTTAAAGTCTTTGGAAGTAGATGTTTCATACCAAAGGATAACAAAAATGGAAAAATTGATGCTAAAGGTGAGGAAGGCATATTTCTTGGATATTCAACTAAAAGTAAAGCATACAAGTGTTTGAATTCTAACACTAACAAAATTGTGGAAAGTGCAAATGTTAGAATTG
>MU226113.1:393136-404174 GCA_018584345.1 Thuja plicata
TCATGGAGGTTTATGGTTTCTAATATTGAGTCCAAGCTTTCATATTTACATACTTGTTTACATTCGAAATACAATTGCATATCTATTGAATATCATAGCTTTATTATTAGATTTACTTCTACTACTTACTAGCATTATTTATTTTAATTATTGATTTCAAGGATAATTCCTAAATCAGGGTTTGACTAAGGCAAACCCCTCCCCCCAATAAAAAAATCCATTTTTCTTGCATGTAAAGGTTCGAAACTGCAGATCAGAGTGAAGATTCAGATACCCTTTTTGGCAAACTATCAGGATCTAGAAATAGATTTTTTGTCAGAGAAATTTTAGGTTGATTCTACCCTAGGTCGGAATCGGAAATTCTGGGTCAATGGTGACATTGACTTGAGGGTCAAAATCAGAACTGTTTTAGATTGGAAAAAGACTTCTGGGTTTTGTTCATTTCCGCGTTTCTATTCCAAATCTAGTTGCAGATTTTCCAGAAAATCAGCACAGACCCCCCAAAATAGCATTCTTCAGATCTGTAACATTTCAAGGTTAGTACTTTTCTCTTATTCATTTCAATTAAAGTTCTTAATCTTTCTAAACCTATCACACATTCTTTTCTATAAAATAGAATTTAAGATAGATTCTTCTTTATTCTTATTTCCAATCGATTGATTCATTTATGCATTGATCCCTCCTTTGGGGTTTATCAATTTGGATCCTTCCTTTGTGTATTTGAGGTTAAAAGGAACATCTTATCTTCCCCTCACATTTCAATAAACATTCTAATTTCAAATGTAACAACATCCATCTTATCTTACATTAAGGAATCATCATCTACATTTCTTATTTTACAATAGGAACAAAAAACATGCAACACACACACACACACATTCATCACTAGATTAATTAATCACCATTCCACAACTAAACTAACATATATATATATATATATATATAACCATAAAAGAGTATCTTGATATAGGAGCATCCTTGGGTTGTTGGCAGTCTTACATCACCCAAAAAGATTTCCTTTCAATTTTTTTGTTGTTCTGTTCCAGTTGGCCAGTTCCTGTGTTTTGATTGGTGATCCTTCCAATTTTCTCTTTATTCTATGCGACCTTATGGTGTGTTCCAGACATCTAGCAACATCTATTTGTGGGTTCACATCTTGATCTGTTCTTTCCTAATGAAGATATCTTAAGTTTGGTTGGGTCCATTCTGTTCTTCATGATAACGACTTAATCTGAGTTTTCTGATCGTGCGAAGCCTTACCATGGATTGCAGAGCTGATTGGTATTTTTTTCTATGTTTTTATACTTGTTACCAACCTCCCTGTTTGTTCACACATCATGATATATCTTATGGAGGGTGTTTCTTATGATTTGGGTCCTGACCTATATGCTATAATACATTTTCTTCTTCTTGGAGAATGTGATCTTTTATGGACGACTTGTGGCTTGCGATCTTGTATATATTTATAGTCTTGGTGCTTTAGGTGGTAGAAGTATGGAAAAGGGAAGAGTAGTTTGGTAGCTTAGCATGTATCTAGATTTTTGTTTGTAATCAGGCATGTATGCTGAAGAATTTAAGATGGCATGTTGTTGGGCATGTATGATGTAAACTTTGATTATTTGATAATATGAAGGCGTGCAAGGCATGTTGACTATTCATCTTTGAGCTCTTAATTCTCTTGTGTTTATATTTTCTATTGTGTTGACTCTTGCTACATGGTTGGACCATCTCCATTGGGGAAACTATGACTGCGACTCCATCATATCTTTAGCTCATTACAAGGATATGGAATTATAAGCTTAAAGTCTATGAAATCAAGCCCATGAGACTAACTTAAACAAATAAAAACTAATTTTCATGACCAAAATGATGAGACAACCTAGGAATAGGATAGAGAAAACATAACTAAGTGACACAATACTTGATCCAATACTTAATCTCATCAATGTCCACTGATAATTGGTGTAAAAGTTAGAAGCATCTGTGTATCAATTTTTGGTTTGACAGTGCAGAACAACTGACTTGTGTAGTTGATCCTTATGTGGATTTGATGGAGCGGTTTTGGAAAATATTTTTATGATCCAAGAAGTTTGGCTAACATATGTGGTGATGTATAATCAATTATTTTGATCCACATTAGTAATTTGTATTTGGATTTTTTCGATAGCTTGTACAAGTTTGGATATTTTTCTAAGTGTTTTTGAGCCGCCATGTAGCCAATCTAATTTCTTGTTGTGGATATATAAGATTGATGTCTTTGGTCATTTTGGTGTGGTATAAGGTGTGAATGATCAATTATGAATAGTTTCACGTGCACAGGATAGCGATTTGTGGTCCAAGTCATAGTAGAATACTATAACAGAGCAGTAAGTAATGAATTATATGAAATATGTATAATGTACTTAAGTGGAACTATAATTTGGCATTAGAAGATGTTGTTCTTGAACTCAAACACTACTGTGACATTGTAAATTTTTTTATAGGTAGTAAGCCTTTCTCTTTTGAGTAGTGAACTCTAGGAAGTGTGTCTGAATGCATGTGCATTCCCCATTGTAATACTTTTGCAGAGTATTTTCATCTTGTGGGTTCTTCCCCACCATTGTTTTTCCCTTAACCGGATTTCCATGTACAAAAATATTTGTGTTATGGTGTTGTGGTTGTTTGTGGTATGCTCTTTCATCTTTAGTTTTTATTATATGTGTTAAGTGGTTAAATGATCAGATTAATAAAGTTAAAGATTGCAGATCACCGATTCACCCCCCTCTCAGCGTTTCTTAATTCTAACATAGCTTACAATTGAAACTATTTAGATTCATTTACATTGCATTCAATTATCTTTGCTTAGATCTTATCTAATTTATTGATATTAAATTGATAAGATACTTGCATTGAGAAATTTATTGATATAACAATTCATTTCAAAGTACATTGAAGCAAAGATTTAGTTCAAAATATTTATTTCAATGTCCTAGTTTGACCAAAAGTGGGATTGATTATGGTGGGATGACCATTTATATCTAACATCATAAAGGAAGAACACATAGGAAAAAAAATGTAATTGAAGTTGAACATTGGATATTTAAGGACTCTCATATTCCATGTCTAGGTATGAGTTCATATTTAATTCAAACTAGCTTGCTTGGTTGAGTGTTTGACTAGATAATTTAAACTAGGATAGGAATTAAAATATGCCAAAAATATTACTTGAATTTAGGATTAAATTTTTTTTTCTTAAGAAGTAGATGTAAATATGATTTTTTTTTTTTAAAGCAAATGTGGGCTAACCACTGAATATATTTATTAATATAAGCTGTTTCAAGTGCTCATCCAGGAAAGAACTAGCAAGAAAACCTAGAATCCTTGCTCAATTACAATATAGCATAATGATGATGACAATACAAAATATTTGAATAATTACATTTGAAGACAAAATCACCTCCTAACTATGTCTAGCAGTGATTACAATGTGCACCTTCCAATTTTTTGGTCAATTTAGACCCATTATGGCATCAAATATAACATACTACAAAATTCAACACACTCAGGTTACCAACTATATCATCAAATATACACATCTACAAAAATCAACACACGTAGGGTACTACCATCCTGTACTTGTTTTATTCTTCCATCGTAGCATCATCTCCAGACTGGTGCGCGTGGTGTGACCAATCCATAGACCAAACATTTGCAGCATCCTCTATTTTATCCATCTCCCAACCGCATTCAACCTCTTGTTTCTGCTTGGGCAATGTCACAGACCGTGGTTCGCATCCCGTAGACCACCCGGTTGGTTCTGGTGCAGAGGAGGTGGCTTCTTGTCCACTCCCCTATGCTTTGAGGGTTTTTTATTCTCTACCCAAGTTGGGTGCTACAGTCGACTCCCATTCTAGTTGGTGGGCATCTTGTGCAGTGGGAGATTTCTGCAGTGCCCATGTATCTTGTCGATGTGGCGAAGATATTATACCCCGTCTCTGCCCTGAAGCCCACAAATTGTTTCTCAGGTTTTCTTCCTACCACACATGAGGTCGATGGGAGATAATATGCCTTGGCATCACTGGGGAGTTTGGTAACCCCAGTAGGTCCGTCAGTGCGAGTACTATAGCCATTATTTTCCCCTCAAGCAGCGAGCCGAGGACATGGCCATTCTCTTGCAATGCATTTCTCATAATCTGTACATTTTTGCAATTCTACTGCCCTCTTGGCTCCATTAAACGCAACTAAAAATCCATGGTTATGCAGTAATTGATGTGTAGTAAACAAACCTCCAATCAACGCTCAGCCATTCTAGAGATCATAATTTTGCATAACGTGCTTGAGTTTTTTGGCAACCCAAAAGTGCTTATGAACCACTTTGAATGCCAAAATTTCTAACAAACATGGAGATTGAAGGAGATCCATTGCATTTGACAAAAATATAGAAACTAGCTGTGAAGGGAACAAAAATTGCTTGGTTTTTGGTGTGAAATTTTCATGTCCCATTACCTGCATGATTGCATGTTGAATGGCAGTGGAATGCACTAGAAACATTTCTTCCATTGCAGGGTCATTGATGCGCATTGGAAGCACATCTTCATTAATATTGGGCGGCAACCAAATTCTGAAGTTTTTTGGCAGTAATTCTAAATGGAAGGTAATACAAGATTCACAACTAACACATATCTTTGCCATACTCTCCAAATTCCAATTCTTGTGACAGATTATTTTTTGAAGGGTCTAAATAGGGTGTGCGATATACTCTGGTGGCGTAATTGAGGCACATAATTGAGTGGATCTTGATGACAATTAAACCTGATTTGACAAGTATTGCACTCAGCTTTTGGGCCTTAATCCATCTATTATCAGCCATGTGAAACTAGTAATCTATATCCTAGCTTGAGTTGTAGACACGCACGAGGGAGATGACCATAATAAGTTTGGGTTCCTTTTTTTGAACTGGTAGCCGTTGCATCACTGTTGCTTTAAATAGATGTACTTCCATTGTCAACTTGGCATCGTTCCGGAGCCTTTCAAAGATCTCTATCCATTTTGGGATCCAATTCCCACATGGGAGATTGTAAGTCATCTGATACCAAGCTCTCCCACTGTCATTACCACATGCCCTCAAATGTGTATGTGATGTCATAAATGTGTGATTGAAAACAATGTCTTGGCGCCTGTATATTATGCATCTATGGGTATGTATGAAATACATTTTGTGCATCATTAGTTTCCTTGTTTGATTAACATGCTTAGTTCACACATCTCTGCTGGGATGACACTTGGCATTTTAAGTGTAATATCCATACCATCGCAACCTAAATTGGATAGATAGTCTACAAATTGATTTCCTTCCCGTAATGTATGAGAGAGGAATGTGTTGGGAAAACTGTCCAGTATTTGCCAAATTTGTTTCAAAATGTATTCTAATTGCCAGTTGTGGATAACTCTTTTGATGCAAGCATTAATTATAACCATGGAATCACCTTCGATATGTATGTCTTTGAATCCACATTGTTTTGCCAGAGTTAAACCTACAAGCATTGCTTGTGCTTCTACTATATTATTTGACCCTACCGACAGTGGGGAGGTAATGCATGTGACTAAATTGCCCTGTGAATCCCTGATACATGTACCTAGGCCTAACATTCCTGGGTTGCCACGTGATGGATCGTCGAAGTTTATTTTCATTACCTGATCATCGGTGGGGATGCCATTTGATATTTGATCTATCAAATTGACCTAGCAATTTTTCAGAGTCTCCCCATCCCATTGGTATGTTGAGGCTCCCCCAAGTTCTCATGATATTGTTGTCCCATGAAGACACAACTGGGTTATATCCGCACCTAAAGATGCTAGCATTTACAACTTCTGTAATTGAGTTTTCTACCCCTTGTAGAACTGTTTCTAGCTTTGACTGCTCACTTTGAAATATCATTTTATTTTGTTCCCACCAGATTGACCAAATGATAAGTGCTGGTGTACACTCCCAGATATTTGCAAATAGTGAGCCCTGATGCAATTTAGGCCAAGACTGAAATAGGTCCCACAGTTTATTGGGTAGAGGTGTGTAGAAACATAGTTTTTTAAGGACAAATTTCCAACATTCATATGCAAAGGGACATTGCAGTAGCAAATGATCAACCGTCTCAATCTGATCATCACACAATTTATACTTGAAGGCTTGTGCAATGCATAATTTTTATAATCGGTCACTGGTGAGAATCCTGTTTCTTAGTGCTAGCCATGCAAAACACCCTACCTTAGGCAAAACAACATGGTTCCAGCAAAAATTATAAGCTCATTCCTGGGCCTTATCATTAGGTAAGTTCTAAATAATTCTGTAGCCTTCTCAAATTGAATAATTTCCATTTTTTTAAGGGTCCCATAGCAACCTATCTACTTTATCTAACAAGTAGATCTGCCTATCTACAAATATATTTCTCAGTATTTCAGCATCTTGTCTTGCAAGGTTCAGCTCATCTGGGTCCTTCCAAATGACTTTGCCTGAATAATTTTTGAATGCCAGTACGTAGTTGATGAGGTAGATGCCCCATCTATTTTCTGTAATGTTTATAATATCATGTGGAATTCCCTGAGATAACGAGGTAGGCTGACCACTCCAAGAGTCTCTCCAAAATTTAACACTTGTTCCGCTATTTACCTCCCATGTAACATAATTGTGAACCAATTCCCTAGTTGACATCATGAAGTCCAATAATGCAGATCCTTTGGGTGGCTCTGTCAAAGAAAGAACTCTTGAGGGATTTTGGTTATCCAAGTATTTTTTTTGCATGATTTGACACTAGTTATTAGTTGGTTTGGTGTACATTTGCCAGACAAGTTTTCCCCCAAAAGCTCTATTCCTGTTATGTAAATCATGTAGTCCTGCACCTCCTTTAGTTGGTCCTTGTGACATATCCTGTAGTGAGATGAGTGAGATCTTCTTTTTATTATTCACGTTTCCTGTCCTTAAGAATTCTTTGATTACTTTTTGGATTTTCTTTATAATGGAGGATGGCACTTTAAGGACAGCAAGGTAGTAATTAGGGATTGCTGAAAGAACATACTTGATGAGAAGGATTCTTCCCAATAGAGATAACCACCTCTCCTTCAAGGTCAGAACTCTATTTTTTATTCTTTCAATGACCAAGGACCAGTAGCCTGGTTTATTAGTTCCCACAAAGAAAGGGATCCCTAGGTAAGTTGATGGTAGAATGTCAACCGAGAACTATAAGATTCAGACAATCCTGTCTGATATAATCTGATTAGTCTTGAACAAGTAGATTTTTTATTTCTGAGCATTCACTTTCTGTCCCGAGGCCGCAGAATAGAGATCTAGAACATATTTAATTGTCCTGGCTTCTTTCACATGGGATTTACCAAATAGTAATGTATCATCTGCAAATAAAGAATGTGTAACTGATATGCCTGTATCTCCTATCTAAGCACAGATCCAAGACCCCATTGATTTTTGTTTCTTGATTGTTCTACTCAATGCTTCTGCCATTATAATGAACAAAATGGGAGACAAAGGGTCTCCCTGTCTAACACCTTGAGTAGAAGAGAAGAAGCCTGCTGCTGTTCCATTAATGATAAGTGAAAACCAAGCCCCTATCCATTTACACCAATGCTTCAAGAATCCAAACCGATGAAGGAATTGAAAGAGAAAGTTCCAACATACTCTGTCATAGGCCTTCATCATGTCTAGTTTAATGACAGTTAGAGGACTGATTTTCATTAATTGAATGGAGGAACTCATGAGAAACCAGGGCTCCTTCCATAGTTTCCCTTCTTGGAACAAAGCCTCCCCATTCTTGAGATATAATTGATGGGATGAGATGTTGGAGCCTCAAGTAGACGGCTTTGGTTATAATCTTGTAAGTTGTATTGCAAAGAGATATGGGGCAAAAATCTGCAAATGTTTTTGGGTTTTTAACCTTTGGGATGATAGTAATGTTTGTAGTGTTAAAGTATTTCAGCATAGCCTTGATCTTTCATGATTCTTCTACTGCTGCTAGCAATTCCCAACCAATAATCTCCCACCATGTTTGAAAAAATAATGTTGTGTAGCCATCTGGGCCCAGAGCTTTGTCTGGAGGTAGCGAGAAAACCACATTCCCGAGTTCTTGAATAGTAAAGGGGCCATTAGGATGTCATTATCTTGTTGTGTGATTAATACTGGAATAGCTTCCAGTATTTCATCCATTTGTTCTTATGATGGAGAGGGGTCCTGGGTATGGGAGAGGAGATTCTTGTAGAAGTTGGCCCCTTCTTGTTGAATATCCTGAGCAATTGTTAGGACCTAACCTGTGGTATATTCTGAGATGGTGAAAATTGTGCTGGCTACTCGCTTCTGCTTGGATGAAGCATGTAGAATTTTTGTGTTCTTATCCCCTTCTCGAAGCCATAGCTCACAGGATTTTTGTCTCTAGTATTCTTCCCCCCTGCTACATAACTCTTCCCATTCCTTCTGTAATTCTTTCTACTTGAGGTATGTGCCATTATCCATACCTTTCTGAATGGTCTGCTCATAAATGTCTACTAACTTCTGCTTAACTATATCTTTTTGCTGGAAAATGTTTTTGAACACTTGCTCATTCCATTTTTTAAGGTGGCCTTTGATATATTTGAGTTTCATGGAAAACTGATGCATTTTTGAACCGTCCACAAATGGAGAGCTAACCCACCATTGTTTTATCAGCGGGATGAAGTGTGGGTGTCAAAGCCACATTCTTTCAAACTTAAAGGAAGGTTTGTGACATCTAGGTGCAACTGCATTATCTATAGACAACACTATCGGAAAGTGGTCAGAACCCAGAAGAGATAGGATTTCCAATTGAAATTGAACATTTATAAGCTTCCAATCTTGTGAAATTAGGAACCTATCGAGTCTAGATGCTATTTGTGCAAAGTTAGCTCTCTTATTTGTCCAAGTGAAGGATCCATTTGTTGTGACTACATCCATTAAGTTGTTGTCATTCAACAAAGAGCATAAATCTTGTATGGTTCTTGGTGGGGGACACATTCCACTAAATTTTTCCTCCATCCTGAGAATAGCATTAAAGTCTCCTCCTAGCACTACATTGTGATCACTATGAATCTGAATTAAGTGTGTTAAATGTGCCCAAAGCTTCTATTTATCCTGTGTGGAAGTTGGCACGTAGACATTAATCAGCACAAAGGAGAAATCATAATTGTTCACCTCTAAAAGTTGCCAATTAGAATCCTGCCCAATCAATCTCCCTTGGGTGGTCTTCAGATTCCATAAGATAGCCAATCCTCCAGAGGCTCCAGTCCCTTGCTGGTGAATAGAGGCTGAGGCAGCCCATTTTCTAATCAAGTTTGCATATTTTTCTTGAGACATTTTTGTTTCTTGCATTAGGACAATATCAACATGAATAGAATCAATCATCTGTTCGATTCTATTTCTTTTGTCAGAGGCATTAATGCCTCTGACATTCAATGAGGTGATCTTCATTGTTGATAAGAAGGACCTTTCATCCTCCTTGTCGATCTTTTGATGGAGACAAACTTATCATCCAACGTGGATTGTATGCCAGCTATTATTTCTTCCTTTGTTTTTGCACTTTTTGGTCTTCGGCCTTTGGATTTAGGTGTCTTGATGGGCTGAGCATTTTGAGATGGTGTCTATTCAATGGAGATAATTTGTTTTTGTACATGCATGTCCTCAACTCTAGGCATATTTTGTTTATCATCATCCTCTTTCTGTACTTCCTCAGCATCCCACTCTTGGGATGTTATATTGGTGCAGGTATTGGTGTCAGGGTATATGTAGACATCATCTATTGACTGATTGGAACTACTATTAATTATCCCCTCCACCTTTGAAGGCTCTATGTATTCCAAGAAATTTTTCTGTCCCTTCAGAGAGCATGCCAATTTTACAATTGAAAAATCCATTTTCTCAGATATAATGCCTTGTCCAAGGTATAGAGGTAGATCCTCTGCATCTGAATACTCAATAATTTCCATTTTTATAGCCTCTACCCTCTGTGCTCTAGCTTCCTCAACTAGATCCTTTAGATCTGCATAATCAGAGATTTCCACTTGAACTCCCTCTGCCTCAGCTAAACCTTGTACTTGATCAAATATGTGTTCTGAATCCATACAATTTGTCATTCCCATGTTTCCACCCAATGTTACTACCCCATGATTTTCTTTACTATGGATAGGAAGAGTAATGGGGGACTCTTGAAATATTAGTTGATGGACAATGTTGTCAACATGTGTAATTGTAGGAGCCGACATATTATCTATATCCAGACCCTCAATGCAGTGAGTAAACCAATAATCTCTCCATTGTGAGCAAAGGGATAAATATGAGAAGATATGCTGAAGTATAACATAGAACCACTCTACTAAATTCTGTGCCTGAGGCATTAAAGTATTGCCAGTGCAACCTTGAATTTGTGTTATTGACTAGGGTTTAACTTGGCATGGAGGTAATGCTTGCAGAGAGTAATGGGTACACTCTAAAGGATCTGAGCTATGATCTGAGCATACTCTGATTTATGATGAATAATCCTTCTGACAATCCGAGGTGAAGTGACCGAGTTTACTTTGATACTTCTGAACAATCTCTGATTTTTGGATGACGATCTATTGTACCTAGTCTCCCCATTTATATTTGATAGCAATCTGGTTAAGAAAAGGTTTGTGGCTATCAATTAGAATATAGACTCAAGGTTCTCGATGTTAAGTTTTAGGATAGCTGCAAATGTAATAGCACTATATTTTGTATGTGTTTTCCAAATGCAATAATATCTCTTTCATTTATATTAGGAATGAGGCTAGGAGAGACATGTCCCTTCATGGGACATGTCTATTCATTATTATTTATAAGAAAGGACATGCCTCTTCCTATTAATCATAAGTTAATCAATCTTATAATGTTTCATCAATCAATTGTTAATTAAGAATAATATAATAATTTAATATTAAATATTAAATTTCATATGATTAATAATAATATAACATATATAATATATTATTATTAATCAACATGTATTATATATATTCTAATGATCATACGACT
>MU226113.1:404274-419358 GCA_018584345.1 Thuja plicata
CATCCACTACAATACTCGGCATCGTCATGCTCTCGGTAAGAGTAGAAGCTCGGTCCATACTAGTCCCAAAGTGTAGCTTGGAACTCGGTAGCTACGGTGACTCGGTAGATACATTGTCACTCGGTAATCACTGGTGACTTGGTAGTAACTGACTTCTTGGTTATCTTCAACTGATGACTCGGTGACTACCATCTGCTCGGTAACTGCTGTTCTTCTCATATGCTCGGTGACTGCCTTACTGCTCGGTTTGAACTGTTTGATCGGTGAGCTTTACTGAATGCTCGGTATAGTCTGTGGATTGAGTGATAAGCTCGGTAAGCATTCAAAACCGAATAAGTGTTTTCACTAAGTGCATTCACTGATGCCAAATGTATCATTATTCCAACAATGTTCAACCTCCTCTTCTCTATGGGATGTAGACCAATTGACTGATTTAGGCACACAAAGTTCTAGAAATGACTCAATATATGTAAACTCTGGAAGATAAATATTGACTGGAAGCTCAGTATATGCATTAGAAAAAATTTCATAAAACAAAAGTGTTGATTCGTCCTTTATCTTTCCTACCTTTTTCTTTAAAAACAATATGCAATTCCTTTGGTTGATTTGATCTTTCCTATGTTCAATATCCTCAAATTTAGGATCCTCAATATTCTCTATCCACCTCTTGGTATATTCAAAATATTTTGTCCTCAAGGAAGCTGACCAATTAGCTGAACTAGGAAAACAAAGGGCCACAAATACACAAACCCAAAATGACTCTTGAGGACAAAAAGGATTACCACAATCCCACATTGTAGCAGAAAAACTCTTGTAAAAAATAAATGCAGATTCTCCCTTCATTCTTTTAATCTTTTTTTGTAGCAACAAAATGACTTGTTCTTGCAACCATTGGTCCTCTCCAAAATCCTCTTCAATATCTAGATTTGGAAAAGGTTTTCCAGATCTAGTCATAACAGAATCCCTAAAATCTATGTCACCATACTGCCTCTTGAAACAATCCACTAGTTCATCCATAGAATCTAATGAATCATGTGGAAATCTTTTAAGCCAATCCCTAGAATCTTTAACTAGATATTGAACAAAAAGTATCAATAGTACATCCTCATGTATGATGTCATATTCATCCATCAAATGAAAAAACCACTTTAGATGTTGCTCAACCGATTTCTCACCCATACCATTGAACTTAGGCAAGTAGTCTCTAAATGTTGATGGAAAAAGATTTGGGAAACCATGGATTCCATTGAAATTTATAGCTCCATAAAACCTATGTATACACTATTGTGACATCTTTGTAGGCAATATAGTTACAATTTTCCTCTTCCTTTCCTCTTAATTAGTGCTGACCACTTCATAGGGCAAATTTAAAGAATTGCTTTTCATGGAACAAAGAATTATCCAATGAAAATAAAATACCTGGATGTGATGGAGTCGCTGTAAAACTTTGATATGAAGTCACCTCCAAATCACCTTCAAAATTTTTGGTAGAGTCGCCATTTCTTTGCAGAGGAAAAGATTTGAATCAGTCGAGAAATACTTCCCAACTCTAACCTTCTTTAAATTAGAAAAATCACAAAACACCCCTAATAGGGTCTCATAAAAATTCCTCTCTTGACTATGCTCATAGTCATAGGAGTCCAAAACATCTGCTGCATCTATCACTGCAAGTCCACCTCCTTCCTTTGTAGCCTTTCTTCAATCATGCACATTGGTGCAAATCAGAGAACTCAGAGTCACCGGTCCCCACATGTGTGGTAGTATATGTATTACTTTGAGAACTAAGACTTTCAGACAATATCCAATGATAGAAAAGAAAACTTGACTCACTCTTAAAAATATGATGAATATTTCTTTGAAAAACATGACTCTATAACTCGGATAAGATAAATCAAATGGGTATTAATTTTACAAATTGTACTAGAGATTCAAAACAAGTTTTATATCTCTCTCCCCATCAAAGTAGCCATTTTGTCAGTGTTTAAAACTATTATGCTTTAAAATCAACCAATATACCTTGAGACTGATGTTAGGAGTGGTCAGCTCCAAGTATGAAAGATCTGCAAGGTAATTGGACCAACTATAGGGACAATATTTCCCTTTGCACTTCTAGATTTGTAAAACCAAGGTGGGTACACCTAATCCAGATAGAAATTCAACTCTTTACAACTCCTTATAACTTTGGAGTTTAACAAAAGATAATGGTAAGAAAGTGTGAAATGATAACCACTCATTCATTGACTCTTCACTACCATACAAGACAAACAACTAACAACCATAAAATGTAAAAGGAACTGAAATGGTTTTAATGTTTTGATAGGGAAGAATATAGCCAAACCTATTCAAATATGTATCAATGTATAAAATAGTAATTACTTATCAGTGCTTTATCCATTGGGCAATTTTTTTAGTTCAGATACAGGACAAAGAAACTAAATATTGTCAAGGACTCAAAACCATAAATACAAACAATTCAGATCAAACACTTCTTATAAGATCCTAATGTAGACAAACCCAAAGAACTTATTTGATATCCAAAGCATTATTTTATTTGATTCTAGACCAAAACTAAGGACTAACGACATATACACAAACAAATTCCATGTAATGAATCAGAAGATTCACAACTCAACAGGTAAGCACCAAGGAGAGACTTAAATATGAAATATTGTATTAAGTATAGAGAATCTAGTTTCAATTCCAAAATGCTTCAAACACATGCCACTTCAATAAATGAAATTTAAGACCTGCAACTTTCTATTCTATAATAATACTCTCTAGATATAAATCTTCTATACTCAATTGAAACAGTAAACAATTCTATGCCTTATGTTACTTCCCCAAATTTCCATCCCTTCTAAATGATCTTGGGAGTCCTTTTATAGACCAAGGACTGCAAAAATATTTGGATCATTTAGGGTTAGGGCTCAACTAATTAAAATATTACATGACAGAAGAATTTAATTCATCTCAACAACCAAGAAGCTCTATCACTGGCAAGTTGAAACATTCTTTTGATTTAGTTTGTTTAAAAATCTGATCTTGCCGCCATCCACCTTGGGAAACTGAAGAACAATACCCTACCATAGGAATAATAAATGGAATGTTTGGTTCACATTAATTAACCCAAGAGAACCTAGCTCTTCAGCACTGCAGAAACATGAGCTATTCTTTCTTGAAAATCTTAGGATCCCAAGAACATATTTGATATTTGCTTATATAATTCTAGCAAAAGACACTTTATTGATGGCGAAGACAGAGAAGGATAAAATAAAGGTTTAAATTTATTAATAAATCAATCAAAAACCCTAAAGAGATAAAATATACATAAATGCATTTATAATCACCAGAATTCTCTTCATACAACATCCAACAATTGTTCAAATCAATCCCAGAAGATTAAATTGATCCATTAAAAGCTCAGTGACAAGACGACACAATTCACCGCCTGAAAACCTTGAGAAACATATTTGAAAATTTGATACAACGGCTACACCTAGAGTGGAATATGGCATCAACAGTCAAGATTTGAACTTAAAATGTCTTTAAAATAGGGTCGCAGATCATTCCCTAATTTACTTGGGATTTGAAGATCTGATCTGGATAGGTGGCATCTTGTCGTAATTCCTTAAAGAATATATTTTGAGCACCTTTTTCTTTGAGGCTTCGCGTCATCTGTCTGATCAGTAGAAACTTGCATTACTTTTACCTTAACCTTTAGTGCTGACTAAGATCTAACTTGCCACATGGCAGGCTGGCATGCTGCCTCAATGACTATCCATTGAGCATCTCCCCTTTAAATAATTACACCAATGAATAGATGAAAACTAACTTGACTACACTTTATCTTCACTTTAGCCTCGACAACCTTACATGTTGTGGTCAGGCATGAACCCTTGAACAATAAAAAATGAGCATCTCCTACTTTGAGGCTTAACGTCGATGGTTAGATCAATCTTATATCTTTCCCTTTTCTTTAACCTACCTTTGACTCATCCTGCGTATCAATACTTTGTATCTCTAAGTTTCCAAATAAAATTCTTAACTCTGGTTTCATTGTGAGATTCAAAGATAAAGGTTATCTCTGAATTACTGGATGTTGGTCTTGACTCCTTAGTTTTTTATGAGATTAAGCAACAACCACAAATCTTGGTCTTAATCAACGGTCAATGCCTGATCGCTGAATACTTTTAAATTTTTTTGACTTATCTGGAGATTTAGCACTAGCTTCACATCTTGGTCTTGATCAACGGTAGGCGTGTGATCTCAAAAGACTTGACTTAACCCTAGGTCTATTCTGAGATTCAAAGACAAGGCTTATCTCATGATCGCTGAATGAAAGTCTTAACCATGGTTTGATCTCAAGATTCAGAGATAAAGGCTATCTCTGAATCTTGGAATGCATGAATTAACCCATCTTAGATTATAAGATCTAACAACAAACCTAGATCTTGTCTTTCATCGATGATCCTCGGTGAATCCCTATATCTTATAAGACTTGACAACCACATTACGAGATTTAGTGCCAAAACATAAAATGTTAATTCCTTCCTTTGTTTTCGGATCTCCAGATGCCATGGAATTAACTGCCAACATTACGAGATCAGGAGATAACCGCTACGCCGAGTTGTTGAATGCCTAGTCACCTTGATCTTGGCAGGACATGTGGTAAATGGTCACAATGCCTTGATGAGTGAATAGAGATCATCTTCGTGATTAAGGCTCAATGCCTATCAATGGATCCAAACAGAATAGCTCGAGAGATAAAAAAAGGAAATAAAGGCATGCAAAGGCATTTATACTTACGGGAAAAATTAAAACCCCGCTAGGAAAAAGACACAGGAGATAAAGTGATGGCCCCGCCCGACGACTTAAACACATGACTTAAGGGATTTAAGTGACATGAAAAAGTAACTTCATTTTATAAAAGGCCACAAGGACTTAGGGTTTTAGGATTTTTCATGAAATTGAAACAAGTTTTTAAGCACAGAGACATTAGGGCTTGTGCGACTAGGGAAAAAAACACTTGGAAAAGCCTAGAGCCATGAATATTTTTTGATAGTGCTAACAAACATTTAATTACTCACTATCCACACATTTTAGTGGTCAGTTTCATTTTTGGAAGTCATAGTTGGCACCTAATTAATGTCTATGCCTCTAACATCTATTCAGGATGTAATGTAATTTGGGAGGAGATCACTTCTATGATATGGGATAATCAAGATACTTTTTTCATGGTTACAAGTGATTTCAAATTTCTCCTATCTCCTTATGAAAAATTAGGTGGAATGATGGGTTAATTTGACAGCATGGCAGATCTAGCTGACTTTGTCAACAAAGATAGTCTCTTTGATATTGAATTATCTAGTAAACCTTTGACATGGACAAACAATAGGAAATGAAATAGTCTTATTTAGGTTAGACTTGACAGATTACTAATTTCTGCATCATGGGACACGAGCTATAATGTTAAACTTCAGACCCTCCCAAGGACTTTCTATGACCACAACCCTATGCTTCTGAAGTGGATGGACAAACCAAAAAAAGTATCTTCACCATTTTGATATAAGATCATGTGGACTTCTCATCCTGATTTCAGGGCTTATATCTAGGAATGGTGGAAAACACCTATACAACGTTCTTCCATATTTAGAGTGATACATAAATTGGATTTAATTAGGAAAGATGTTAAAATGTGGAATAAGCTTACTTTTGAGGATATCTTTTTTGAAAAGAGAGAGATCAATGCTAACCTTATGGATCTTCAAGACATGATGGCCAATGGAAAATATTCACAATCTATATGTAGAGAGTAATAAAAATGGAGAGAGAAACTAAAGGAAAATTTAAAAATAGAGGAGATATTTGGAAGCAAAGATCTAGGTACAATGCTTGAAAGAAGGAGATCAAAACTATATTTCTACATAGATCTATGAGTAAGTATAAGAAAATGAATACCATTCAAAGTTTAAATGATGATAGGGATCAGGTCATTGCAAATGATTTATAGCTAAGGGATATGGCTGTTGAATATTCTAGTAACAATTATAAGGAAGAGGGAGGACAAATAAACATTTTTTTTATAGAGGATTAACTTATGCAAGGTCTCATGATGGTGCTTAATTCTAGTGATAATGCCCTACTACTTGCCCCTATCAATGAGGAGGAGGTTACAAGTTTTTTTTCTCTATGAGAGCCTATAAGGCTCTTGGGCTTGAGGGTTTTCCACTAACATTGCATCACAAATTTTGGGATATAGTGGTCATGATGTTACAATGATTTTCAAAGATTTCTTTTAGATAGGTAATTTTCTTAAAAGACTTAATAATAACTACATTTCCTTAGTTCCTAAAATACAAGAACCTAAAATATTGGTGGATTTTATACCGATCATCCCTTGTAACACAATCTATAAAGTTTTTTCTAAAGTTCTTGTTAACAAAATCAAGCCCTTTTTTGGACATCATAAACCATAATCAGAAAAATTCCATACCAGGGAGACAAATATTAGATATCATTATTACCACGCATGAAATTATTCATTCTTTGGATAAGTGTCAACTCTCGGGTATGGCCTTCAAACTAGACATCTCAAACGTGCATGATAGGGCCAGATGAGATTTCTTGTATAAAGTCCTAGAGAGGATTGGATTTCATGAAAAAATTATCTTCCTTATTAGGGAATGCATGGGAATAGTCAAATTATTGATTCTTGTTAATGATGCTCCAAGGGGTTTCTTTGGGGCTACAAAACATATTAGACAAGGAGACCCTCTCTCACCTTACCTATCTATAATCCTTGCTACATTTTTAGGAAGATTTTTTTTAAACCTGTGAACATGGTTTGACTTCAAGGTCTAAAGGCTACATCAACAATCCCCCCGATGACATCACAACAATTTTTTGATGAATCCGTATTATTATTTGGGAGGGCATCTGTGATTTAAGAAAGAGAATGGAAACCATTTATGAATATCTATGAGTTGGATTCAAGACACCACATTAATCATGACAAGAGTAGTATATACTTATTTAATAATAAAGAAGATCTCTAGAGTAAAATCAAATAAACCCTCAGTTGTCATTCAGTTTCTTTTCTTGGAATATTTTTTGGCCTCCCCCTTACTATTAAGGATGTGACCCCAACTTATTGGAACTCAATACTGGAAAGACTTCTAAAGAAGTTGGCTAGGTGGAAGGAAAACTCCTAGATAGTGTAGGTAAGCTTCAAATCCTTGCAACCTCTCTACAAGGCATACCAATTTACTTCCTTTATTTATGTAATAAAACCAGAACTATGGCTTACAAAATCAAAAGAATACAAATAAATTTTCTTTGGTTAAGTATGGAGGAGAAAAAAATATTGGCTTTAGCTAATTGGGATACTATTTATAAACTAAAAAGATATAGAGGGCTTGGAGTTAGGAAAACAACCCTCCTTAATAAATCTCTTATGTCAACAATTGGGTGGAAGCTTTCTCTGTATAATGATGATTAGTGCAAAATCATGAGTGCCAAGTATCTTAATTTCAAAAAGTTCAGCAAACATCTCTCTTCTTTTGGTTTTCCTAGTGGATTAAAAATTCAGAATAAGATTTTGAAGTGTAGAAACCTCATCCTTAAAGGTGTAATATGACAAATTGGGAATGGTTGTTCCATTAGGTTTAGGAAGGATTTATGGATTGGGGATACACCTCTATCCATAGATCTAAACTTCAAAGACATTTATGACTCAACTATAAATTTCTTTGGTACTCAGGTTGCTGATTACTCTTTCCCATTGAGAACATGGAAGAATGTTTCTCAATATTGTTAATTTCAGCAGGATTTGAAACAAAAATCTAAATAATTGCATGCATTGTTGGAAAAGCTTAGAATTCCCCTATTTTTTTGGGAAAGATAGATTCATATGGAGAAAATAATTGAAGGGGAATTCACTATTAAATCATAATACAATATTCTACTGAGAATCGAAGGAAATTCTTTGAGGTGGCGAAGAACGTTATGAAATCCTAAAATGATCCCCAAAATAAAAATCTTTTGATGGACAACAATGCATAATAATATCCTCACACAAGACAACCTGATTTAAAGGGGATTTCAACTTCTTAACATATGTGTTCTTTGTAAGAAAGAAGAGGAATCCATTCCTCGTATCTTTTTGCATTGTAACTTTGCTCAAGAACTATGGCACTTGGTGTTGTTGAAGGTTAGTATCTCATGGGTCCAAAATAATTCAATTGAATAACTTGTTACCAAGTGGAGAGGGCACACCCACAAAAATCTCATTAAGAAGCTTTGGAAGCATATCCCCTCACCTTGGATGGAGTTTGTGGAAATAAAGGAACAATCAAATTTTTAGATAAGTGGAAAACCCTATAGTGGTAGTTTTTAGATCCTTCTTTAAACTACTAAAGGATAAGATCTTGGTTATTGTTTGGAAGTTATCTTCTTTTCCCCTACTTCTCTTGACAAGGAGAACATCTCAATTACTATTTGGAAGTTCTCTTATTTCCCCCTACTTCTCTTAATAAGAGAATTGATGGATATTGGGAATTCCAAATCACCTATGCCAAATTTAACAACTTCAAGATATTGGAAAGGGATAACATTAGCTCTAAATTGCCAAATCATTGTTTGTTTAAATTGAACTTTGATGACTCAGCAAGAGGAACTAAGGTTGCTGCTAGTGGAGTAGTAAGATAGTTCAATAGTGAAATGAATGTTGCTTACACTGGTAATTTGGATGGTTACACAAATAATCAGGTGGAAGGAATATCCTTGTTATGGGGTATTAAAATTACTTTATTTATTGGACTAATAAATTTTTCCATTGAAGGAGACTCAAAACTAATTATTAATGATGTCAAAGGAATTGGTACAACTAATTGGTCTATAGATGGTATAATAGTGGACATGTGTAAACTTCTTCTTGGGCTTGATCTCTTTGTTATAAATCACTCCTATAATGAAGGAAATATGGAGGCAGATGCAATGGCAACCCTCGGACTAGAGATTAGTGGTCTAAGATGTTGGAGAAGCATTGATATGGTTTATCCAACTATAAAAACTCTTCTAAGGGGAGAGTGCAAGAAAAAACAATAGCTATTATGGCATTTAATATGTTATGTATATGGTTTACCTTGCTTTGTCTTTTGGATATAGGTAGAGGTTATATCAATGAGAACAAAATACCCAACTTGCTCTCTATGCCCAACATCACAATAGTGATGTTAAACACACTGAAGAGACCTTATCTTACTAAGATACGAAAGATCGACATGTATGTTGTACCTACCACTTTTGATAATAACGTCTTTAAAATTCCTCCCAATGGGATTTTAAATGGATAGTGGTTGTTGAAGAACCATTTTGGTGCCCATTATCAGTTTGAATTGAACAGTGTTTGGAGGAAAGACAACTATAGGTCAAACCCCAGGATGGTGCAAGTCTACAGGTGTCACAAATGGACAACTAGGGCTATGACATGATTATTGAGAACATGTGGCAATTTTATCATAAGAAGGGTAAATACTGTCAATATGGAGGAACATGTTGTTGTGGTCAGTCCTAATTAGGAAACTAACAAAAGAGGTGGGGACATAAAAGTAGGACCGTTGATAGTATTGCTACCATTAAGGGCTTTATGGGGGGTTTTTCCAAATAGTAGATGGATCTAAATAGATAAGGGTCCACACTAGAAAATAGGGGACCACCAAATATTTTTGATGAACTTGCAGCTAAATTGACTGTAAGAGGTGTTGTTAAAGAGTGGAAGAATATAGGTTGTTGGGTAGATTTTGAGGGAACGAAGGAAGAAGGTAGCGACAATGTCTCTCATGTTATAAACAAACTGAAAGATTTTGAAGGAATGACACAAGATCATGATGATGCCTCCACTACCTTTAATGGGTGCATGGGGTGTTCAGCTCTTTCAGTGGAGATTAGGACGTTGAAGAATAAGGTGTGATTTCCTGATGAATGGGCTTCTATATTTGAAGGGAGGAATGTAGAGTGTTGCAAGATCCAGTTACAGGGTCATGTATAGTGGTGCAAATATGCTATGTCCCTTGCAACATAATCTAGAGGGTAGTGACAAATAGGAAAATCACGAGTTTCTCAACTTCCTTAGGGAAGATTGGATTAGGGTCTTGAATAGTTCTAGGTGTGACCCTAACACTGCCTAGTTCCTTAGATTTACTTTGGAGGATTTCATTTCCTACTATTTCCTCTACTATTAATCACTCATGTTAGGGTTGACAATTGATTGTAAACCATTGTTTCTCCTTTAGTTAGTTGATTGATTCCTTTTTGTTGTTTTTGTTTTGATCTAACTTGCTCTCCTAGTTGTACACTCTTGAGGTTGTTTCTATGTAAGGGTCAACACCCTTGTAATGCTCTTTTTGTAAAAAAAATACTATACCATTTTTCTAAACTCTTAAACTATTATAAAACTTTCCATAAGAAATAAAAAATAATTCAAACAAGAAATTATCCACAAAATAAGCATTTCTCCTATAGACAAAATATTAAAAACACTAATAAACTTATTTTCATTAAAAAGATTTGTTAAAATGTGAAACAAAATTATTTGCATGTACAATAAAGCATGAATCTTTTTTTTGTTTCTCACATTCATTTTTTTGCATGAATTCATTTCAAATTAAAAATATATAAAAATATTGTTATTTGTTGCATGTTAATAGATTAAGAACACATTTTCAAAAACTAAAAATAAACAAACAAACTGTTTTATCTTATAAATTCATTCTAAATTGAACTGGAAAAGGAACAAATTTACTATGAGTAACTACATTATTTTTAGATGGAGCAGACTAAAGGCGAGAAGGAGGTGAAGGACCTGAAGGAGGCTATGGGACCTGGAAAGCGCACTCGGACATGCACTAGGAAGACTGAGGCCAAAGAAGACAAGGAGCTAGAAGAGCTCAAGGATAATGTTGATCAGATGCAGATAATGGTGGTCTAGGCTGAGGACCTTATGAAATGTATTTAGCTGTCTCTTTTTGTTGTCATTTCTTTTTGTTGTGATGTCCTATTCTGTCTCTTTTGGTGCAGCCTTTTGTATAACGATAGCTGCTATGTGTTTTTTCATGCTTTTGTTCTTGGCTATTGTGGCACAGACTTTGTTACGCTTTTAATGGTTTATCTTTGAGCTCTTTGTAAAAGGTTTCGGGTCCTTTCAAAACTTGCTTTTACTTAATCAAAACTACATTATTTTTTTTCCTTTCACTTTTTCATACATTTTAGCCTAGTAAATAAATTATATTTTAAGCATTCTCATATATCTACCAAAACAACAAAAATAAAATGAAAAAAGTATAAAAGAACTTAAAAAGAAAAATTATAAAAATAGGACTAGACATTTTTCAACTTCACATCTGCTATATTTAGTTTACAAACCACCAAAACAAATAAACCAAATGATAAAATTAGAGCATGCAATACATTATCTTGAGAATAAAATAGTTAGGACTAGTGTTCTCAAGTAAGTTGAGAAATACTAGTATTCTTTTGTAGAAAGTTTACTTACACCTATAAGTGAGCATAATACTATTAGACCAAGTAATCAAAGCCTGAGTTGCATTCCTTTCTAAGTGGACAATTTTTTTCCACATTGGCAAGCATAGAATTAGACCAATAAGATATTGTTACAATTGTACATGATCATTTATTATATAAACATAAAAGAATAAAAAAAATATTGTTGGTATCATGCAAAGAGAGCACACACAAAGATTGTGAGAATATTTTTACCTTATAAAAAACCTTAAAGAGTAAAAAATTATAGGAGTAAAAATTTAATTTATTATTCCATTATCATATTCCAAGTACATATGTTTTGCATTTACATTGGGGCTAGTATACATGAAAATCTGATGAGTTAGTCCAATGCAAACAAGATAAACAAGTTAAAACAAGCATCTAACTAACAAAGATCAATGCATACCTCTGATTGAGCTCGAATGGAAGCACCCTCATTCCATTTGATTTTCTCTTTGATGGATGGATGTGGAAATGCTATTCAAACACGCCTAATAGATTCCCCAAGTGATTTCTAAGCTTTTTATGGATGAAATGCAACTCTAAGTATGCAACTAAGTGGAGAAATAGATGGAACAAGTGAAATGGAGATGCCCAAACTAATGCAAGTGATGATGAAACTCTAAAATGATACGACAATGATACTAAACTATCAATATTAGATGATAAAACAAACTAGGATGATATTACCAATGATCAAATGGGTTCTAAGATGGGTTCAACAAGGATAACTATGCAAATGAGATTTAATTCTAACAATAAACTAGCATGAAAATACTATGATATGATAAATTCAAAAGAAAAATGAACATAATAAAAATGCAATATGAGAGTGATCTCTTGCTCAAGGAGAGGCTCCTATTTATAGAATTTGGAGGGAAATAGACATTGCGATTCAAAATGGGATGAAGGGACATGATGCAAGAGGATCAATGAGGTGGATCCCAAGTGGAAGCCACATGGATGCTACACAAGAAAGGTGATTAGAAATACAAAGGGGATGAGTTTCTCACACATGTGTGATCAACCTTTGAAAGTGATGATTCAATGAATGAGGGAGACAAAGTGGAAGATGGGAGGTGGCTCAAGGTTGCTCACACATGTGTGTGCAAATCCAAAAGAGGAAAGAGGGGAAATTCATGTAAGAATGTAGGTTGATATTTAAGGAAGGTGGTTAGCTACATTGGGAAGGGTTGCTCACACATGTGTTAGCAATTTTAGGAGACTAATTATTGTAGGAATCACAAAATTAGTTTAAATAATCTAGGATTAATCATAGGAGTAGGTTTAGAGGTGATGGTGATGAGTGTAGGCTAAGGATTTAGGCTAGTCTTAGGAATTAATTAAATCAAGGATTAAAAGTTAAGGGGAATATTTAAATAATGAGATTATTTAAACGAGGGTGTAGAAGGGGTTCAAATGTATTTAATTTAAATTAAATACATTAAGAGCTATAGAGAAAATGTGAATATAATTAATTAAATAAAACTAATTAACTAAATAGAAGAAATTGGATAATATAACAAATTAATTAAAATTAATTATTTAGGGGTTAATCGATTAAATAAGATTTAATCAATTAAAGAGGGAAATAACTTAGAAATAAAAGGGACATAATTAGACATCTACATGGCTATTTGGAGTTTTTAAAACTCATAAAATCACCCCTCACACCTATAACATGCCTTTGAAACTTAAAAAGTCTTATTTTTGCACTTCTATTCATAAAATAAATGTCAAAATAAAAGTAGAAATGATCTCCACACTCTCTAGCTTTATTTACAACAATATATGACATTCATCTAAACTTCCATGATGCACAAAAAGAGAAGAACATACATTAATGGCCAAATTTAATTGGCAAAAATATTCATTTTTCACATTCTATTTTAATTGTAAAAAATGTTGCTTTTATAAGAGAAATAAAAATATTTTTGATTTGGTGAATGGTGTGTATGCTACATGTGAAAACTAGCAAAAATGTGAAATTAGGTATTTTGTAAGTTCTAAACCTTACACCTATGTTTCAAGGACTCCCCAAGGTTCTCTAGGTAACATTGAAGTCGACACACCTTAAACTTAATGGATAAATAGTTTGACCTAATTTTTAGATTACACCTCCCTTATTAGGACACTTTTGGATCCCAAAAACTTAGGCTCATCAAATGTGGTAATATATTTACTAAATCATCCTTGGGATACCATTTTTATATCGTTAGAACTTCACCTTTCAACCCTACATATAAAACATGTCACATGTTGATCTCTTCTTATTATTATCAACTTCTTTTCTAGGAGTACATCACCTTCTATATTCCCTTATCAACCTGGATCAAGTCATTAATTTAAGGCAACATGTGTATTATTCTTCACTGGCATAAAAGGCTTAAATAATGAGAGTGTGTCTTGATACCTCCTCTTAGATCCTTTTATACCTTTTTTTTTCTTTGCAACTCTATGGATTATCTTTTGACCTATGTTTGACTCATTTTTTTTCACTCCTCCACAACCTTTTATTGTTTTTAATTATTTTTAAAAGTTGTTGACCCTACTTTCTTAAGGTCTCGTCACAAGGAAAACATCATTGCTTAGCAAGCTTTGTGAAGGTGTATGTGAATATTGTCATTTTTATTGTATGTCTAGACATTTAGATGCATCTCTATTTATAGATACATGTGAATATTAGTTTGCACATTCAAATATACAACTCAAACTTCATTCTTTCATAAGCTCTAGATAAGGAATTAGAGAAAAAAAATCAAATCATTTAAAAAATTTATAGATCTTAATCCAAATAAAAACTCAAAAAATTGATTCAAATTTCATCATTTTAATTCAAACACATTGAAAACTAAATTAATTTGAATTATAATATAAAAATATAATCGATATATATTTATCAACCAAAAAACCAATTAAACTCATTTATTTTTTAATATCTATCATACATTCATTCATAATTCTAAATAAATAAATTTCACCAATATTTTTATCATATTTAATAAACCTAACTTTATAAAAGAAATCTATATTATGTCTTTACAATACCAATCATTATTATAAAATAAACACTCTAAATAAAAAATTATTATATATTTCAACTTCTGAAAATATATTTAATCAATTTCTCTTTAGACTTATCTATTTCTTATCCACCATTCAATATTATTATTATTAGTTCCTGCCATAGGCAGGATATTATAGCATTCAATGCAATGCTATTGTTTTTATTAATTTTCCAATTAGAACATTGTATTTTTCAACAACTTTTTCATTGATATAGTTTTAATATATTTTGACTTTTTTATATTGTAATAGAAATTATTTATATCTATTTTTATTGGCTGAATGTGGCTACAGTAGTGGGTGAGGTTTTTATCTTTTTGTGGAGAGACATTTTCATTTCAATTGTCCAATGATAACACTTTATTTTTTAACAACTTTTTACATTTATATAGTTCTAATATATTTTGAATTTTCTATTATTGAATTTTGCTACTATTGTTTATAATATTATATTTG
>MU226113.1:421925-440817 GCA_018584345.1 Thuja plicata
TATATATTGACCATCTTGGATGTTGGAAATAGTGGATTATTCAGAAATTTAATGGAAAATCTTCATGGGACCATCTCGACACCAAACATGAGTTATTGTTGTAAATGTAAATTAATATTTTATTTTATTTTTAAATTATAGAGTGTGAAAAATGAACCACTATGAATGACAATATAACCTCTTGAGCCCATCCAAGTCTCAACTCTCCACTCTAAACAAACTCTTAGGTAAATATAACCCCTGAGTTTGCTCAATATTAAATTTAATACCATTTTAACTAAGCTTATGAATTAACTAAATTGTTTGGACACCATAGAAGTCTCTTAGGTAGCACGGTGAGCACTTGGCCCAAGATGAATGCATGGGTATAGGATGACAATGTGACATGCAAGCATCCCATATGGACATAAAACCATAACTTCCTAAAAGAAACACATAATGCTTTAGTTTATGTTTGAGCATTGAGGTTTGTGAAAATGAAAATGGAAAACAAATA
Organism: Thuja plicata; assembly: GCA_018584345.1. Lineage (NCBI taxonomy): Eukaryota > Viridiplantae > Streptophyta > Pinopsida > Cupressales > Cupressaceae > Thuja > Thuja plicata. The sequence goes on from MU226113.1 coordinate 422,422, forward strand.
GGACATTATCAAAATGGAAATATTAATAAAAACTCTAGAGAAATTCAAGGACAAAGATAAGATAAAGATATTTCATAAAATGACGCTTAAGAAGCTCCAATAAGATAGGAAATCCTTTCCACTTGAACTTGCACACATGAGATCGTGTTTCACTTGAACATTACAGGTGGTTCCAATGCCTCCCATGAAATCCTTTCCACTTGAACTTGCACTAATGATTTGAAGAATCATTTCTTTTAACCCTAGGTGTCAGATGTAGGAGCATCTTGGGTTCTTTCCAATCCTGTATCAACCAAAAATATGTTTGTTTTGGTTAGGTAGCTTTTTGGAGACTTCTCGGTAAAGTGCTCGGTAACTGCTTTTGTTCGCTCGGTTGAAGACTTGTCTGTTCTCCACTCAGGATCGGTTACTTGTTTTTGTTGTGCTTTACCAATGGGCTCAGTTACTTGTTCCTGTCATGCTTTACCGACGGGTCTCGGTGGTCATTTTGACTACTCGGTGGGTTTTCACCGACTGGTCTCTGTGCTCCGTTGGCTTTCTTACCGAGTTGTGTATTTTGATGTTGGATCTTATGGCCGACTTATGCATTTAATTTCTGTAGTGTAATTAAAGTTGGGACCTCTCATTGGGATGTGTGTGGACCTAAATCTGGGTCTTTGTTGTTTCCTATGTTGGATCTTTAGGATCTGAGTGCCAACCTCTTTGGTGGACTCTTGCATATATTTGGTTTTTTATTCTTAGATTAGGGCATCAGTTGGATAGAAGATAGTTTTAGCAGATTCAGATCACATATTTGTGACCTCGCATGTATGAAGATTATTCTATAAACATCTGAATGTATATGGCCAAAACCAGGAAGGCCTTACAACTCGACATGTAATAATTTTGATGAAATAATACAAATGTTCTACTATTTTCTTCTCTCCCTTTATGTGTTGTTGCTTTCAAGTTGTTTTGCAAGCTGGTTTGGTAGCTGGGAGTGCCTTTGGCCCTAGTTACTAACCCTCCTTGTGTCAAAAGTGAAAAGGTTGGATGGATGTGTTAAGAGGTTTCCCTTAGTCAAACCCTTGTTTTGATGTTTCCACCTCCATAGACAACCTTAGACACGATCATAAAAATGATGACATTAAGAAAATATGAAAATATACTAATATGTTAAGACAATAAATGAAACACAACTATCAAGGAGTTTCTTCCTACAAGCGGCACAACTTGTTGGAATGAGAAACAAACCATCAAGATAATGGAGCTTTGTAGAATATCATAGTGTAGACACCCTAAAATGGAGAGACTTGTGACTTTACATTAAAACACTAATTTTTATCTATTAATTAATGGTTTTTAATCATTAATTAATAATCTATTTTCCTCTAATTTCATTCCCCAAATCATCTCATCATATCCCCAAAATTAATTAAATAATTAATTTCATTTATTTAATTAACCTTAATTGATTAATCTTATTAATTAATTAAATTCAATTTCCTAAAGATTAAATTTAAATATTTAAACTTATTAATTAATTCTTCTAATTAAATTAATTTAATTTCATTTAATAGTTTAATTCTAAATCCAAAAATGATTCAATTATCTCACATGTTGAATACTTTAATTACAAAAATCAATTAAATATTCAAATAAATACTTTCTCAAGTTCAAAAAGGTAACTCATGATCAAATTTTCAGTTAACTAAACATTACCTCTTCTCTCCAAGTTGAAGAGGTGGAGTTTGCTAGTTTCTTCTCAGTTAACCAAACTTTATCTCTTCTGTCCAAGTTGAAGAGGTGGAGTTTATTGGTTGCTCCTCAGTTAAACTAAAAAATTATCTCTTCTATCCAAGTTGAAGAGGTGGAGTTTACTTGTTGTTCCTCAGTTAACTAAAACATCACCTCTTCTCTCTTAGTTCAATAGGTGGAGTTTACTGATTACTTCTCTAGTTTCGTTTGATCTGAACCATTCATTCTCCAAACTCTGGGATCAATCTCAACCATTAAAATCAGTTCCATATTCTATATAATCAACCCTTCATAACCATTTGAAGGATCGAGCATTTCAAGCTTTCATATGCCCTTACTCTGCATGATTCTTGCTAAAGGCATTTGAAGCATTCTTGCGATCAAAATCAATATCATATTCTCGATGCTCCCAAGTCATAGATGCTACTGATACCAATATTGAGCACCACATACACATCATTTTAGAAGGAGTAGAGAGAGAGACAATAGAAGATTCAAGCTTAGTTGGTTTGCATTTGTTTGTATTCATCCTTGATTGCTTGTCATTTTATTGTTCGTAGGTTCATTCTTAGTAATTTGATCGATCCCTTTTGTTTCAAATCGGTGTTAATAGCCCTTGTTATTTGAGCATACAAAACCACAACCTACACATTTGGTTAAACTGACGTGAATCAAACAACCCACATGTCATATTTGAACTTGCACACATAATTGGGGAGGCAATGGAACTTTCCCAACGCGGAGGAAGACATCTTGTAGATGTTAGTGATGATGAATTTGAAGAAGTGCAAGGAGAAGTTGCACTTACACCTGTGATGGATCAGGAAGAAGAGAGATTCATACAAGCTTTGACAAGCTTGAAGTCCACACCTCAGTTTAATCATCCTGAGTATAATGGAAAGTTAGATTTTGATGAGTTGATAGACTGGATAACTAAGATGGAGAAATACTTTGAGTATGAGAATGTATTAGACGAGAAAAATGTAAAGATTGCAAGTACAAATTTGAAATTTCATGCATCCTTGTGGTGGGAGCATCTATAGTTAGATCGAAAGAAGAAGGGTAAAGACAAGATCAAGGTATGGGATAAGATGATAAAAAAATTGAAAGGCAAGTTTCTACCTTGTGATTACTAGATTAACCTAGTTAGGAGAATGAAAAGTTTGAAGTAGAAAGATAGCTCGGTAAAAGATTACACTGAGGAATTTTACAGATTAGACATCAGATCTGGACATGTTGAAGATGAAATGGAAAGAATAGAAAGGTATCTGAATGGATTAGGAAGTTTTATACAAGATTAGATCAACTTGGTAAAGATGGAGAGCATTGAAGAGGCATATTAGTTTTCCCTAAAGGCTGAGGAGAAATTTAACAAAATATATGAACAAAGGAAAAGAGGAAGAGGTGGTAGATTCCCTAGAGGAAGAGGTAGATCTCATGGTGAAAATAGTAGATTTGAACCAGAAAAGAAAAATTGAGACACATATCAAGACAAAGGAAAGACCAAATGGAAAGGTGGAAGTTCATTCTGAGGAAGAGGCAACTACTCCTGAGGTGGTTATAGTAGAAGAGGGTTCCAAGGAACTTGTTAAAATTATGGTGAGGAAGGACATAGATCCTTTGAGTGCACACATGAAAGAAATAAAGTTGGTAGTAGAAGAAAAGATTTGGTGCAAGAGGAGTCACCGAATGAACCTGAGAAGGAAGGAAATCTAATGATCAGAAGGATAGTTTGGAGTGAGAAAGATTGATAAGCAATATCCTGTAAGGAAAAGTTCATTCAAGACCAGATGCAGAGTTGCAGACAAAGTTTGGAAAGTAATTATTGATAGTGGAAGCTTGGAGAATCTGGCATATGAGGAAATGGTCACAAATTTGTAGTTGGAAATAATAAAGCACCCGAAGCCCTATTTGATTTCATGGATCAAGGATGAGCATACATTAATGGTGAGTGAACAATGTTTTGTGAATCTGAAAATTGGGAAGTATTATGATAAGGTGTTGTTTGATATTATGCCAATGGATTTTTGTCATATTTTGTTAGGTAGACCTTGGAAATATGATAGACATGTTATACATGATGGAAGAGTGAATATATATACTATTTGGGTTGATGGTAAGAAGAAAATCTTGTTACCTTTGGCTAAAGAATCTGTTGGTGAGATATGTACATCTGTGAAAGTTTGTTTGATGGAAAGTAGATAGTTTGTTAAGGATTTGAAAAGGAATGATATCTATTATACTTTGATTCCTAACAACCTGAGTAAGAACACAGAAGATAAAGTTCCCAAAGAAGTTGAGAAATTTCTCACCGAGTACAAGGAGATCATTTTAGATAATGTACCTAATGGTTGGCCATCAATGAGAGATATTAGTCATTGTATGGATCTGATTCCTGGAGCTAGTTTACCAAACAAGGCAAAACACTGGTTGACATTGACCAAGAATGAAGAACTCAACCGACAAGTTCATGAGTTGTTGAACAAGGGTTTAATCAAATAATGCTTGAGTCCATGTGTAGTACCAACTATATTGGAACCCAAGAAGAATGGAGAATGGTGAATGTGCACCAATTCAAGAGAAATCAATAAGATCACAATCAGAATTAGAGAAGGTGATGAATGGAAGACTACTTTCAAGACAAAAAAAGGTTTGTATGAGTGGTTGGTTATGCCCTTTGGTTTAATTAATGCACCGAGTACATTTATGAGGTTAATGAATGAAGTTTTGAAGAAATTCTTGAATAAATGTGTGATTGTATACTTGGATGATATTGTGATATACAGTAAGACTAGAGAAGAGCATTTGATGCATAAAAGATAAGTATTGTAGAGATTGAAAGAGGAAAAGTTGCTGATAAATTTGAAAAATTGTTCCTTCATGAAAGAAGAACTTGTGTCTTTAGGTTTTGTGATTTCAACAGACAATTTGAAGATGGATCCCAAGGAGGTTGAAGCTATACTTAGTTGGCCTACACCTGAGAATTTCAATGAGGTAAGATCATTTCATGGATTGACAAGTTTTTATAGGAGGTTTATCAGAAATTTCAATTCTATTTGTAATGCTATGACTGAGACAATGAGAGGAGACAAAAGAGAATTCAAGTGGAAACATGGAGCTGATAAGAGTTTTGAGACTTTGAAGCAGAAGGTTGCTAAATTGCCTGTAGTAGCCTTACTAGATTTCAATAAGGTATTTCAAGTTAAATGTGATGCAAGTGGAAGTGCAATAGGAGCTGTGTTGACTCAAGAAGGTAAACCTATTTCTTTCTTTAATGAAAATTTGAATGATGCTAAAAGGAAATATTCTATCTATGATCAAGAATTCTATGCTATTGTTCAAGCTCTAAAGAAATAGAGACATTATTTGATGCCGAATGAATTTGTGTTGTATACTGATCATAAGGCTTTACAATATTTGGGTAGTCAGAATAAGTTGAATTAGAGACATGAAATGGGTAGAGTATTTCCAAAATTTCACATTTGTGATATATCATAAGAGTGGAGTTTCTAACTGAGTTGCTGATGCATTGAGTAGAAGAAGATCTTTATTGACTGAAATTAGAATTGAGGTTCTTGGTTTTGATGACATGAAGCATTTGTATGAAAATGATCCTATTTTTTATGAGCAGTGGAGAGTGTGCAGAGAATCTATTCCAAATGAATCGAGTATGTATCAAGACTATTTCATTCAAGATGATATGTTGTTCAAAGGTATTCAGTTGTGCATACCGAGAGGATCAATGAGAACTAATTTGATAAAGGAAAAATATAGTAGTGGTTTGGCTGGAAATTTTGGTATTGATAACACATTGAATTTACTCAAGGAAAGGTATTTTTGGCCTCATTTGTATAAGGATGTTCAGAAATTTGTAAAAAGTTGTGGAGTTTGTCAAGTTGCTAAAAGGAGTAAGTCATAATATTGAATTTTATACACAGATTTATGTTCCTGAGAAACCTTGGAGTGATATCAAGATGGATTTTGTTCTTGGCTTACCAAGGACAGTAAGAGGTAATGATTCCATATTTTTTGTTATGGATAGATTTTCTAAGATGACACATTTCATACCATGTAGAAAAACATTAGATGCAGTATATAGTAGATCTTTTCTTTAAGGATATTGTCAGATTGCATGGATTATCAAGGAGTATCATCTCTGACCAAGACAGTAAGTTTGTCAGCTATTTTTCAAAAACACTTTGGAAGAATTTGGACACCGAGTTGAAGTATAGTTCTACATTTCATCGATAGACTGATGGACAAAAAAAGGTTGTAAACTAAATTTTGGGTAATCTGTTAAGATGCTTAGTTTGAGACACACTGAGTAATTGGGATTTGATATTGGTACAAGAAGAGTTTGCATATAATAATTCAGTAAATAAAAGTACTGGAAAGACACCTTTTGATATTGTTAATGACACACAATCCAGAGGTATATCAGACTTGAGAGACATTGTTGGAGAAGAGAAGAGGAGTGATGAAGGAGAAAGATTTGTTGAGTTTGTGAAGAAATTGCATGAGGAAGTGAAACATAAGTTGGAGCAAAGTAATCAGAAATACAAGGATAGTGCAGATAGATCAAGGAGACATAAATTTTTTGAAGTTGGTGATGCAGTTATAGCTCATTTGAAGAAAGGCAGATTTCCTATTGGAACATATGGTAAATTGAAAATGAAGAAATTTGGTCCTTGCAAGATATTGAAAATTTGACAGTGGAAATGCTTATGAAGAAGAATTACCTAATGACATGGATATATCTATTGATCTCTAAGTTTTGTTGATCATTAGTGTCCCACACTTAGTCATTTATCTAGGCAGGTTAGTCAGTCATCACTATGACCGAGCTATCCAGTATAGGCCAAGCAGTAGTCATTGCTGAGCAGATAGTAGTTTCTGAGTTACACAGAAGCCAAGTGAAATTGATCAATCCATGTCAAGCGCCAGAGTCCTCATGTGCCGAGCAAGACAGTTTTGTCATACATGTCAGGAATGACACAAACTTGAAGGTAAATTGTTTTGGGCCGATTTGTTTGGGTATTTAATGTTTTCAACAAAGTTAATTATGCATTAAATAATTTGATCCAATACATGGCATGTGTTGGAAATACAATATGGGAAAGAAAGATACTGAGAGGGGGGGTGAATCAGATCTTAAAACTTTTATCCTTTAAAACAAAATTGATTCACAACCATGCATAAATATAATTGAACTATCAACTAGTAGTATCCATGACAATAAATGAATAACTCAATACACAGAATTTTTGTAACCCAGAAACCCAATAAGGTAAAACTGGGGTGGGGATGATACCCACAAAGATCTTCACTACTACAGTAATAAAGTGTGCCTGTTAGGGCTACAAATTTTGATTACAATATGCAATCTACATGGTTAAAGGTCTGCCCGGTTAAGATCTTTAGATCATTACAATCTACCTTGTAAAAGGATTTGAACTTACAACAAAGTAAGCACTCAACTAAGAGATTTAGAAAGGTCTATTAGAACCACTATGTTAAGATATTTCACTTGATACATTGGTTAGAAGTCTCAAGAACTGATCCTTCGTTATGCACTCTGATGCTGATAACAGATCTCCTCTTTCCAATACCTTCTCTAATCTAATAATCTGATATGTCTTTACTCTATTGTTCACTAACTTTCACTCTGCTAGATCTATGATTCTTCTATCAATATAACCCTTTGTACATCTCTCATGTACGCATTCACCTTCTCTTTCTCTTCTTGAACACACACAATTAGGGTTTAAGAAGCAATGTTAATATACTTCATGAATCTGGAGATTAGATCTAGATCAACGATCAAGATCAAAAGCTTATGCCACTTAGGCATTCTAATTTTCTGATTGGCTTCATGCCATGCATTGGGATCAAATAATTAATGCGTAATTAACTCTTTTGAAATCATTAAATGCATGAACAAGTCAGCCCAAAATAGTTTACCTTCAAGTTTGTGCCATTCCAAACATATATGTCAAAACTGTCTTTCTCAACACATTGAGACTCTGGCGCTCAGCATGAACATGATAAACTTTTGCTTGATTGCCGATTCACTCAGCAAGCATAAATCTGGTTGGCAATGACTATGCCGGATAGCTCGGCCTATACTAGACAGCTCAGTTGTAGTGATGACCGGCTAACCTGCCTGGATAAATGACTAAGTGTGGGACACTAATGATCAACAAAACTTAGAGATCAAAAATCTTCCCCTTTGCTATTAGTGGAAAAAACACACTTATCATTTCTTTACATTCACAAAACTTTCTAAAGTACACAACGTACTCCCCTTAAGATTATACTTCATACTTATATAATATACATGCCTTACAAAATATTATGCTTGATTCTGCACATCTTTATCTGTTTCCTTATCTGATCCCCCCTTGTTTTTGTCACTGATAGCTGCAGGGGTCAATTTTTACTTATCCAAGAATGACTTATGAAGCTGTAAAGTTAGTGCAAATGTTGTATCCCAACTATCCTTTACAAACTTCATGACTTTTATCTTAATTTCTAGCTCGACAGCTAGACTTACCAAACTATCTGCTGTAGAGAGATGAGAATCCCTCTTGACTAGTTCATTTGTAGCTGTAAGTTCCTTCTGTATAACCTCCAAATGAGGTATTAAGGTAGTCTGAATAGTTATTAACATTTCTCTAATTCTTCCATCTTCAGCCATAAGCTCAGCTAATCTTCTATGTGTATGAGTCAACTTGTCAAAATGTAAGGAGATAGAACTAGCATCCATAGTCAATGTACTTCCTGTTGACTTCAAATCTAGTTGCAACTTCTCAATAAGATGTTGCTTATCCTTGGTAAAGAATTCTACATCACATAGCTTTTTATACAAGGAATAAACATTATTTGCAACTTCTTCAAGAATACTAATGAAAGAAGAAAGTTCAACCTGTTTGATAGCAATCTCTACTAATATCTTCTCCAAAACTTTGTTCTCAAATTTCCTCTCAGAATATTGTAGCAATTTCTCATTTGCCTCAACATTTTCATCATTAACTTTCTACACAATATGGACTAATTGTTCCAGTATTGTTGTTTTCTTAGTAACATCAGTTATATCAAAATCATTAACAAAAATATCCTTTATCTCATGTAATACTTGCTTTTGTTGGTGTTACCTTTTCTGTTCTTCTTGTTTCTTCTTCCTCTTCAAAAGGTCTTGCAGAGTCTAAATCTGCTCATATGTCAAGTTGTCTGTATCCCATTTAGGAATCACAATCAATTCATCCAAAGTGACACTTGGACTTGGTGGTTTCCTCTTACGTGACTTCTTCCTTTTAAGTTCTGAAGAGTTGATACTTGGCTCAGTTACAGTGATATCTTTACCTTTGTTAGTGTTAATTTCAATTATTGCCTTCATCTGAGTCAAGATTACGTGTTGATTAGGTATGATTCCTATTTTAGGTGCAGTGGGAGTAGATGATGCAAAGTGTGGTAGATCAACCAACACTTGTATAGCCTCTTGCTCTGTAGGCTTATCTACAATTTTTTCCATCTTATCTCCACTCTCTAATATTGTTTGTACAACCTCTAAAATAGGTGGATTTGTATTGATTACCTCCTTTTCTGCTTCTATCTCTGTCTTGGCCTCAGTTTCCCAAATAGGCAATTGGATACTTGTGTCTGCCAGCTCATTTTGTTCCTTGGCATCTACATTGATGTCTTCTCCAAGTGCAGTGTCAATTGGACTATCCAATGTCAAGTCTATAACTTTCTCATCTCTAGTTTCCTTTTGGGTTCCAGTTCCACTTTCTACTTGATTTGTAGCAGTTTCTTCCTCTACCTCCTTTGGCTCTGAGTTGTCTCATTCTTTATCATCAGCCTTCTTAGTAATTAACCCAAAAATTTCCTTCCATATTCTATTACTCAGTTGTACTATACCTTCAACATCGTTCCTCAAAATAGCATAGGCTCTCTATTTGGGAATAAACTTCCCCTTAAATTGCTCGATGAACTTAGCTATTTATTTCTTTGTCAAGTCAGGAATGATTCTAGCCAATGTTGCTTCCCTAATCTGTCTTTCTGTCATCAGTGCATATTTCCATTTCTAAGAAAAAAATTCACATAGTTCTGTAGAAACACTATCTCCTATCTCTATAGGTATCATTTTGAATGTTCCCATCATATCAATTAAAGCTTCCTAAATCTTATGATTATTCACTACACTCAATTTTTCATACTTTATAAATTTGAATCCTGCTAAACCTGAATTACTTTTTAGGTTCTTACATACCTCATCAAAATTGGTCATTGGTTTATATGATGCTGTAGGTATGTTTCTTGGTACATCTATATCTATCTCCTCATCATCTTTAGATTCCAAGTATAGCTTCCTTCTTGATCTTTTCTTAGCAGGTTGGCTTGACACAGCCTTGGTTTCAACTTGTTTTCTCTTTCCTGAGCTGCTCTCCCAGCATTCTTCTTAGTATATAATTTTGCTGTTTGAGAAAGAGATGATGCCTTGGTCCTTGGCCAGTTAGCTAAAGGAGGGGTAGCCTTAGGTTTAGCTTTGCTTTGTTTAGTTGCCTCGAAAACTACTGGTTGTTTCCCTTTACCCTTCACAGTGACCTCTTCTTCAAGTTCACTATCCTCTTCTTCTTCTTCACTAGACATGTCTTCTCCATGTCCTATTGACAACCCCAAAGGTGCATCTTCTACTTCTTCATCACTCTGAATTCCAACCATCTTCTTCAGATTTTTGACAATTTTCTCTCTTTCTCTCCATAGTGCCAGCCTTCAAATCCATAGTGATTTTGGACTTAGCTTCTTCATAGTTACCAAAATGTTTCACTGTACTATCAAATTATTCTTCCAATAAAGCTATTATTGCTACAGATGTCTCATCAATATTTACTTCATAAGGTAATGGCCTTAGCCATGATACCCTCGGCACTCCTGCCTGCACATAGGTGTAATCTATGTCTACTAGGAAACAAACATCATTATAATGTTTTTCAACTAGTGAACTGGGAATTCTACTCCTTAATCTCATCTTTTTCTTGAATTCCACAAAATATGTTCCCATAACATTGTCAAAATTATCACCTAATTGTTGAATAAATGCATTGATTTGCTGAGTGATAGGTCTGTTTGCTTTCCACACTATGTTTCCAAAAGAAGGAAATGTACTCTATATGTAGAAAGATATGTAGATGAGCAGAGATCCAAACTTACATACTAAACCCTTTTCCCTTCTGATTGAAGAAAGGTTCTCGGCTAGTTGCATCATTTGTAGCTTGGCAAGGTCATATGTATGATCCTTCTTTACAATCTTCCAAGCTTGGTCGACTGCAACACATGGGACACTATCCATTCGGCTTGACTGATAGTACTTATGAGATATAACCCTCACTGTAAAATCCATCTCCAAGTCTATAATTGTGGATATCGTGATCCCTCTTTTGTTCCAAACTGCTCCAGTGAGTTCTTCAATGTTTTCCTTACTTTGGCATTTCATAGTTTTCTTCCCGCTTATAATTAGATAACCTGTTACTCGATGAATGATCTCCCTTGTTATCTTGACTGGTCCATTTTCCAGCCATATGTTCATGTCATGCACATGGCTCAGAACAATCTTGATCCATTCCACTTTGAATTATCTTGGAAAGTCTAGGGCACGAGTTAACCCTCTCTCGGCTAGGTGTTTGTGTTCATCTTTTAGGGCTCCATCAATGCATAATTTATTGTAAGATGCTCACAACTCATGATAACCAACATCACTTATCTTACCCATGTAGCATGACCTTATATCGTGGATCATAAGTACCTTCAGTGGAATTGATGATAGGGCTCCAGTCAAATCACCCTTGATAGTGCTCTCGGGAACTGCATGGAAATTAGGAGGTGCACAGGTGTCGCTCCTTACCAATTGAATGTTTAAAAATTCCTTTTCCATTCTCTTCGCTGGTGCAGAATAACTTGCGGCCATTTTCACCAAAATTTAGGGTTTCAAAGATCACAAACAGAGTACCTTGGCAAGTAACAAAATCCACACTTTCTACTAAAGAGGTTGCCAACGGAACGCTGTAGAAATCTTTGAAAATATTTGCTGAGTTCAAGTTCACAAATGCACAATCATTCTTACAAAATTCTTAATCGCATGGTGAGAAGAAATGAAATAGCTCTTCCCTTTATATAGGCTCCAATGGTCAAAAGTTAGGTCAGCATTAAATGTTCTTTCCGTTGAGTGAGTGCCAAAAAATTGTCCCCAGCTGACTCACAAAATTCACTTGTCACTCGGTCACCAAACAAAACTTACTCGGCATACATTAGAAATATACTGATGCTCAGCACCTATAGTGCATTTAAACTTTGCATGCTACATAAATCAAAATATGTCCTGATGCATATTATTATATGCAGATATGGACTATTGTACTATTATGTGTTAGGAACTGATAAAAGATATGAAATACAAATACAGTTCCTTACATACCTTTCTTTTCTTAATTAGTGATGGTGGGATCACTTGATCCATTGGATTGGGTGACCTTGGCTTCAGTAGCTTCACTGCTGCTAGGTTCTACTTTCCTTATCCATGTCTGGTTCATCTATTCTCTAATCTTCTCAACAGTGGGAGCAGGTGCCCTTGTTTTGCAATCTCTCCTAGTATGACCAATTTTCAAACAATTATAGGAAACTAGGCTTCCATTCATCCAACTCTTAGATTTACCTCTGAAATGTGTATTTATGTAGTTTTCTAGAACATGTCCATACTCACCACAGTAATGACATCTATGCCATGTGTTATAATCCAAATTATAAGTGTTACCCTTCCTTGGTACTTTTGCTTGTGTCTTTGATGTCCATTTTTGTTTAGCATTAGATCTGTAATCGTGTGCTCTATGCCCATATTTTTGACAGTTGTATCAATTCCCATTGAATCTAGGTGTGGGAGGTGCATTATTTGCCTTTTCCCAACATTCATGTGTTTGATGTCCAAACTTCTTACAGTTAAAGCAATAACCATTGAACTTAGGTTTAGGATTGGACTTACCATTATTGGTTCAGTAGATGTTTGCTGTGTGTCCTGATTTTCCACAGTGATGGCATACAATCTTGTTGTTCTTTGACTTTGCATTCCTCTTTTCACCAATCTTAGATGATTCTCCTTTCTCAGTAGATGTTTGTTGTTCAATATGACCTAATCCAGAAGAATCTTTAGATCTCCTTGATGCTTCCATCAAGTTCTCAAAATGAGTCAAGGATTCATTGGGTCTGTTCAATCTTTCATTCAGTTCTTTCTTAGATCTCAATTCATTTTTCAATTGATTGTTTTCAGATCTCAGATTCACAATTTCCATATCTTTCCTACTAATTTCCTGATTTGCAAGTAGTAGTTGATTCACCATGTCAACCTGATTGTTTGTCATCATTTGTACTTCATGTGTCCTTTCATCAAGTTTGGCAAGCATCATTCTTTTGTCTTCTTCAACCATAGCTTTGTCATCTTCAGCTTTCTTATTTTGTTCCACTACTTCACATAGTCTTACTGTCTACATTTCTTTCTCTCTTTTCAGGTTTTTGACTTCTTCACACAATGTATTGTTCCTTTTTAGTAGATCTGCAATTGCTGCATTGCCCTCAGTAGAGTCTCCATTCTGAAATAGATTTGCATTGTCTTCTTGATAATGTGTATCATTAATTTGTTTGGCCAAATCTTTTCTTTCTTGTAAGGACTTCTTTAGCTCCTATCTTGTAGTTTCAAGCTGATGTAATGCTAGCTAAATTTCAATCTTTTGATTCTCCATGACTTTACTCAATTTGTAAATCTCCATCTCAAGATCTGTACTCTAAAGCTGATTAAAACCTTTTGTAGGAGAACTGTGCTCTGATACCAATTGTTGGAAATATAATATGGGAAAGAAAGATACTAAGAGGGGGGGGGGGGGGGGGGTGAATCAGATCTTAAAAATTTTATCCTTTAAAACAAAATTGATTCACAACCATGCATAAATATAATTGAACTATCAACTAGTAGCATCCATGACAGTAAATGAATAAATCAATACACAGAATTTTGGTAACCCAGAAACCTAATAAGGTAAAATTGGGGTGGGGATGATACCCACAAAGATCTTCACTACTCCAACAATAAAGTGTGCATGTTAGGGCTACAAAGTTTGATTACAATATGCAATCTACCTGGTTAAGAGCTTTAGATCATTACAATCTACCTTGTAAAAGTATTTGAACTTACAACAAAGTAAGCACTCGGCTAAGAGATTTAGAAAGGTCTGTTAGAACCACTCTGTTAAGAGATTTCACCTAATACACTGGTTAGAATGTCTCAAGAAATGATCCTTTGTTATGCACTCTGATGCTGATAATGGATCTCCTCTTTCCAATACCTTCTCTGATCTAATAATCTGATATGTCTTTACTCTGCTGTTCACTGCCTTTCACTCTACTAGATGTATGCTTATTCTATCAATATAACCCTTTGTACATCTCTCATGTACACATTCACCTTCTCTTTCTCTTCTTGAACACACACTATTAGGGTTTAAGAAGCAATCTTACTATACTTCACGAATCTTGCAATTAGATCTAGATCAACGATCAAGATCAAAAGCTTATGCCACTTAGGCATTCCAATTTTTTGATTGGCTTCATGCCACACATTGGGATGAAATAAATAATGCGTAATTAACTTCATTGAAATCATTAAATGCATGAACAAGTCAGCCCAAAATAGTTTACCTTCAAGTTTGTGCCATTCCAAACATATATGTCAAAACTGTCTTGCTTGGCACATTGAGACTCCGGCGCTTGGCATGAACATGATAAAATTTTGCTTGATTTTTGAGTCACTCGGCAACCATAAATCTGCTTGGCAATGACTATGCTGGATAGTTCAGCCTATACTGGATAGCTCAGCCACAGTGATGATCGGATAACCTGCCTAGATAAATGACTAAGTGTGGGACACTAATGATCAACAAAACTTAGAGATCAACAACATGGAGCCAATCAGAAAATTGGAATACCCAAGCGACATACGTATTTGATCTTGATCATTGATCTAGATCTCAATGCTTGATCTGTAAGGTATATAAGATTTCTTATTACCCTAATTTTAAAAGGGTGTGTGTGCATACATGAGAGATATGCAATGGGTTATTTTGAGTTAAGAAGCATAGATCTAGTAGAGGAATAGAGTAGTGAGCAGCAGAGTAAATTTATATCAGATTATTAGATCAGAGAAGGTATTGAAAAGAGGAGATCCATCATCATCATTTGAGTGCATATCAAAGGATCAGATCTTGAGACATTCTAACAAGTGTATCAGGTGAAATATCTTAATAGAGTGGCTCTAGCAGACCTTTCTAAATCTCTTAGCCAAGTGCTTACTTTGTTGTAAGTTTAAATCCTTTTACAAGGTAGATTATAATAATCTGTAGCTCTTAACTGGGTAGATCTTTAATCAGGTAGATCACATGTTGTGATCAAATTTTGTAGCCCTAAAAGACACACTTTATTGCTATAGCAGTGAAGATTTTTGTGGGTGTCATCCCCACCCCAGTTTTACCTTATTGGGTTTCTTGGTTACCAAATTTTGTGTCTTGAGTTATTTATTTTATGTTATGGATGCTTCTAGTTGATAAATCAATTATATTTATGGTATGGTTGTGGATCAGTTTGTTTTAAGTGATAAAATTTATAAGATCTGATTCACCTCCCCTCTCAGTATCTTGCTTTCCCATCTTGTATTTCCAACAATATCACCTATATTCAATATTTCAGATTTGTATGAGTATCATGAACCTGATGAAGAAGTGACAGTACCGAGTGATTATCCTAAGAAATAGATAGAGGAAGTTGAGCATATTTTGAAACAGAGAGTTGGTAGAAGTACAAGAGGAAGGGATTACATGGAATATATGGTAAATTGGAAGAATAGACCGATTGAGGAATCATCTTGGATTTCTCAATCTGAGTTGGATTCAATTCAGGTTGTACCTAACTCATGATTTAGAGAATCATTTCTTTTAACCCCAGGTGTCAGATGTAGGACATCTTGGGTTCTTGGAAATTATATATCAACAAAAAATATGTTTGTTTTGGTTTGGTATCTTGTTGGAGACTGCTCGGTAAAGTGCTTGATAACTGCATTTGTTCACTCAGTTTAAGACTGGTTTGTTCTCCACTCAGGCTCGGTTACTTGTTTATGTCATGATTTACCAACAGGATCAGTTACTTGTTTCTGTCGTTCTTTACTGACAGGTCTCGGTGGTGATTTTGACTACTCGGTGGGTTTTCATCGACTGGTCTTTGTGCTCGGTTGGATTTCTTACTGATTTGTGTATTTTGATGTTGGATCTTCTGGCCGAATTCTACATTTAATTTATGTTGGGATCTCTCATTGGGATGTGTGTGGACCTAAATTTGGGTCTTTGTTGTTTCCTATGTTGAATCTTTAGATTCTGAGTTCTGACCTTTTTGGTGGACTCTTATATATATTTGGTTTTCTGTTCTTAAAATTAGGACATCAGTTGGATAGAAGATAGTTTTAGCATATTCAGATCATAGGTCTATGACCTTGCATGTATGAAGATTATTCTGTAAACATTTGAATGTATATGGCCGAAACTACGAAGGCCTTACATCCCAGCATGTAATAAGTTTGATGAAATAATATAAATGTTCTATTGTTTTCTTCTCTCCCTTTTTGTGTTGTTTCTTTTGAGTTGTTCTACAAGCTGGTTTGGTAGCTAGGAGTGTCTTTGGCCCTAGTTACTAACCCTCCTTGTGTAACAAGTGAAAAGGTTGGATGGATGTCTTAAGAGGTTTCCCTTAGTCAAACCCTTGTTTTGATGTTTCCACCTCCATAGAAAACCTTAGACACGGTCATAGAAAATGACGACATTAACTAAATATGAAAAATATACTAATATGTTAAGACAATAAATGAAACACAACTATCAAGGAGTTTCTTCCTACAAGTGATACAACTTTTTGGAGTGAGAAACAAACCCTCAATATAATGGAGCTTTGTAGAATATCATAGTGTAGACACCCTAAAATGGACAGACTTATGACTTTACATTAAAACACTAATTTTCATTTATTAATTAATAGTTTTTAATCATTAATTAATCATCTATTTTCCTCTAATTCCATTCCCCAAATCATCTAATCATATCTCCAAAATTAAATAAATAAATAATTTTATTTTTTTAAGTAACCTTAATTGATTAATCTTCATTAATTAAATAAATTCAATTTCCTAAAGTATAAATTTAAATATTTAAACTTATTCATTAATTCTTCTAATTAAATTAATTTAATTTCATTCAATAATTCAATTCTAAATCCAAAAAGGATTCAATTATCTCACATGTTGAATACTTTAATTACAAAAATCAATTAAATATTCAAATAAATTCTTTCTCAAGTTCAAAAAGGTAACTCATGATCAAATTTTCAGTTAACTAAACATTACCTCTTCTCTCCAACTTGAAGAGGTGGAGTTTACTAGTTGCTTCTCAGTTAACGAAACTTTATCTCTTCTCTCCAAGTTGAAGAGGTGGAGTTTACTGGTTGCTCCTCAGTTAAACTAAAACATTATCTCTTCTCTCCAGGTTGAAGAGATGGAGTTTACTTGTTGCTCCTCAGTTAACTAAAACATCACCTCTTCTCTCCTAGTTGAAGAGGTGGAGTTTACTGATTACTTCTCTAGTTTGTTTTAATCTGAACCATTCATTCTCCAAACTCTAGGACCAATCTCAACCATTAAAATCAGTTCCATATTATATATAATCAACCCTTCATAACCATTTGAAGGATCAAGGATTTCAAGCTTTCATATGCCCTTCCTCTATTAGAAACACTAAGAGAGGGGGGGGGGGGGGGGAANGGGGGGGGGGGGGTGAATCAGTGTTTGTTTACTTTATCTTTATTTTAGGAATTTGAAACTTAACTCAAATAGATAACAATTGAAGCATAACACAATAAATCATAACACAAGATATGATTACGGGGAAACCTTGATAAGAGGAAAACCCCAGTGGGAATTAGTACCCACAAATGATTGTACTAGTTTAATGAACCTGTTAGAGTTCCTTTGCCCTGTTAGGAGCATTATTTACAATGCAAGTATAATGAACCTGTTAATAGTCTTTACAAAACCATGTTAAAGGTGGTTGGCTCACTGCCAGAGCTCACTACTCAATAGGATGAAGGCTACAACCTTTTGATATCTAATATACACTATTGTACACCTCTCTCTCTGGTTTCCCACAACTTTCCAAGGGCGGGGGTTAGTAGCAAAGGTTCACAGGTGAATGCAAATCAAGTATACAATAACTACTAAACGAATAACAGAAATGTGAACAATAAAATGTACAAACAAGAGAAAGGAAGACAAGTAAATGCAAACCCCTCGATGCTTGAAGCTTCTATTGTTTCTCTCTACTCCTTCTGAAATGCTATTCTTGATGCTCAGTATTGGCGGGGTAGTGTCTATGACTTGAGAAGTGTCGAGAATTTGACAATTGAAATGTGTGTGTGTGATCACAAGATGGCTTGAATGCTAGAACCAAACTGACATAGTAATGGCGCATGAGAGCTTGAAATCCTGGATCCTTCAAATGGTTATGAAGGGTTTATTATATAGGAATT
>MU226113.1:440867-469196 GCA_018584345.1 Thuja plicata
TTACCTTTTTGAATTGAAGAGGTGGGTGAAGTTACCCATGTGGACTGGAGAGATGGGTGGAGTAACCCATGTGATGTAATTGGAGTTATCTCTTTAAAGATAAATGAGTATTTAATTCATTTATTTAATAATTATTTTCAACATGTGAGATAATTGAATTCTTTTTGATTAAGAATTACTTTATGTGATGAAATTAATTTAATTGGAAGAATTTAATTAGTAAGTTTAAATATTTGATTTTAAACTATAGGAAATTGAGTTTAATTAAATAAATAATGATAATTAATCAATTAAAGCGTAATTAATTATTTAATTAATTTTGGGAATTGGATTAGATGATTTGAGAAGTGAATTTAGAAGAAAATAGGTGATTAATTAATGATTAAAAAACCACTAATTAATAGATGAAAATTAGTGTGTTTAATGTAAAGTTGCAAGCCTGTCCATTTTAGGGTGTCTACAACTATATCAAAAGATGAACTGCTGTAATGACACTATTGTCTGATCAGTTCTGTTTATGCATTGATGCTCTTAATCTCTTAAAGAGCTCTATCTTATACTGACTTGTTCATACTGTTCTTCAGTATATCTTCTCAGCTTCTTTTTCATCGACACACTAATACAAAAGTGCATGTCTAGTATATATACATGCCTGAATAGACATGACTAAAAACAAGACTTTAGTCAACCCAAAAACAACATACACAACGCTTCCAAACAAATTGGCTTAAGCTTGTTTACATGAATGTTTAAGACAGAATTATAAAATTATTACAATAGGCGCATAGCCTTTAGAAAACAAAATATTATACGCTAATCCAAAATCTGTGGTCAGCTCCATACTCTATTTTCTGAACTGTTAGTGGCACTTAATCTTCCTATAACTTCTCTATACTGTCATTCTATACCATGCGTGTATAGCATAAACACAAAAACATATCATAGAACTTAGGTATGAATGGGCATAGTCTGATTTGGTCGTACACATGTGCATTGGTGCTCTGATCAACTATATATCTCTGTACTGCTCTGTTTTCTATACTTAGCCAATTTGATCTTCAAAGTTTACTGTTAAAAATTCATATGAATTTGTTGCCATAATGAAAACAAAAAATAAGTCATATACATCCTGAGTGTCAACTTGCCAACAATCTCCCCCTTTGTCATTAATGGAAACAAAGGAATGTGGCCAAGTTGCTTAAACTTTGACTTAACAAAAACAACTTTATATCATAACTTTAGCTATATAACATACTCCTTATATACATACATTACTCACCCTTTGACATTAATGAAAAAGGTTTCAAAATTGTAAGTCTCTAGGTACTTACTCCAAGTACACATCTGGATAAGCAATCTGAAGATTCTTGATCTCTTGCTGCCAGAATGCCTTCAACGCATCAATAGTCTAAAGATGGGTGTATAGTGCATATGTAAGCTTCTCCATATTTGTCAGATCCATGTAGGGTCCTTTATCATATGTGACAATGGTTGCATCTATCTGTTTGATGTTCTCATTCAAAACAACTAAGGAGGGCGCAAGTGTATTTCTCAGTTGGGTCTACCTGATCCTTATTTTGCTGATCTCCATCTTAGCCTTTTCAATCTTGTCTATCTACCCTTGATAGATATTTTTGTAGATATTGATGTCTTGGGATGATGTTTCAACTGATTGCCTTATGTTATCAACCAAGATATCTGCCTCCTCAATCTTCTTGATGTGCTCAGAAGTGAATTTTCCTCTGTCCATGCAATTTGCTATTACTTTCCTGCCTTTTGATGCTAACTCTTTTAGAATTGTCTAACCAATCTTCAATGAGTTGAGATCTAAAGAGAAGCTCTTTATCAATTTATCCAATTTCATTTTTGTACTATTCCTCTGTAGTTCTAGTAGCCGATTCTACTAAACTTGTGAAGTGTGCTTTGAATCTTGTTAAGATGCTATCAACATCATCAACTGACTGAATTTTAGCCACTTTCTTATCTACTGGTACGAAGTCATTCAAAATGTTCACTGAATCCAGAAAGAGAGGTTTTCTCATAACTTGTTTCCCTTTGGATTTCTCCATGGCTAAGACACTGATCTTGATCAAATCTTCTTCTCCCCATGCATCTAGGCTTGCTGAGTCAGGGGTTAAACTTGACAACAATGACATTGATGGTTGAATAGGTGGAGTGAATATAGCATTTTGACTAGTATCCATACATTCACTTTTTACTGGGATCTCCATAATGGGTGGTTCATTACATTGATTTTCTTCCTCATTATTCAAATATGTTGAATCTTTTGGAGGAGCTTCATCTTGCTGTAAGGAAGTATTATCAGTGCATACCTTCTCTATCTCTTTAGTGCTGACAAATAATTTTTCAAATTTGTTCATTTCATTATCTAAAGTTGTCATGGATATCTTAACATCATTGATCATAATGGTTTCTTCTAAATCTTTGGTTGTATCAGAAGGTGATGAAACTTTAGGTGCTAAATCCTGTGGACCTGTCATAGGCACATTAACAATCTCTGGTTCTTTGTCCTGTTTGGGAGGGACTGGAGTCACTTTATCTATAGGCACCGTTGATGGATACATGTGTCTATCCAAAAATACTTTCTCAATTTCTTTCTGAGTCTCTTCACCAACCAGTTCATACTCTTTGTTCATAATATGAAGAGTTCTTGTTTTGGTTCTAAGATGAGGTTTTACCAAATCTAATAGTATTGCTTTCTCATCATGTGATAAAATAGGGAGAAGGTTGTCTAATGTTTCTTCTCTAATCCTCACATCTTCCTCTATTGCTTGTCTTTTCAATAGGTCTAGTATGTTCCATACTTTGTCTGGTATGACTGTCTTGAGTTCCAATACTGACCTTTTAAACTTGATCATATGAGAGATAATCATAGAATGAATTTCTGATTTATCTATCTCTTGGTACTTGTCATAAACATTTTTAATAGAGTCTAGTCTTCCTTCATTAATAATTCTATTCCTTAAGACTATCAGACTACATCTGAATCCTACCTATGGAGGGGCTTGAGTGTTCTTTACTTTTCTCCTTGTTGTTCTTGAGGATGGGTGTCCTGTGGGAACTTTCTTCCTTCTTCTGGTCAACTTGATTGGTACTGATGGTCGAGAGGATTCCAGATCAATAGTAGTTGATGGTGCAGATGTACCTTCATCAAATTTCTTCTTCTTCTTCTTGGGGATATCATCAGATTTTTCTATTTTCACTTCAGCAGGAGTTTGTTTAAGCTCTCTTGCAATTTTAGCTTCCCTAGCTTTGTCTAGGTCTTCTTGTGTGACCCTATGAACCTTTAGGATGTTAGATGTAATCCTTGATGCCTTTCTTTTATTATTTGCACTGTATAAGATAGAATCAACTTGATTTGTCATCTCTATGTATGTGCCCCATCTTGGCTCATTTGGATCTTTGGGCACAGACAAAAGAACTTGTGCATATCCTTCCAAAACATGTTCTTCAACTTCATAACCAAGAGGGTGAATCCATTTGATTCTTTTCTCAACTACTTCCATGCAGGTATAGTCAGTTTCCACCATGAAACATATGGTGTCTTTGTACTTTTCAACTATCTTTTCTGATATTCTGAACCTCTTCTACATCTTGATCCTGAATGTTTTGATCTCCATGTCCATAGAATCCTTTACACTGCTTTCTGATGTAGCCTTTAGTGAAATTTGGGACATAGTAGGTTAACTCCTATCTAGGTAAAGATTAGAGACTTTACCAACAATGTGGAAGTATAGGTAGATAATCAAAGAGCCAAATATGAATATTTTTCTCTTGTCATTCTTGATAGCTCTAATGTTCTCAATCAGTTGTGCGCACAATATCTCATAGAGATTATACTGAGTGTTATCTTTTACCATCCTTATTGCTGCCATAACAGTAGCTGTAGACACACTATTCAGCCTGCTTGTGTGTTGAAACTTGTAACCAAGTATCATTGTGAGGGGTTTGATGTCTTCTTCCACAATGGGATCAACAGTCATCCCGCACCTATCACTTCTGGATAAGCATGCTTGTTCAACCTATTTCTTTACATCTTTACCAGTGGGAAGAACTGGTCCAACCTTAGGGAGTCTGGTCATCTTGTGAATAAGATCAGTAGTAATATGGATAGGAGCTTCACCAATCCAATACAAATCATCATGTATTCTACTAAGTAGGATTTTAACCCATTCTGGTTCATAAAATTCATGCGCATTTGAATACTCAAAGATAGCATTATCAGTGAGATGCACGTATTCATCCTTGAATGAATAATATGGTTTCATCATTGATTCTATAAGAGTTTCTATGCTATTATCCCCAATAGTTTCCTTCTTACAATAGATGTATGCATGAATTTCCTCTACATGTACGACTCCTAGCAGAGTCCTGAAGAATTCCCCTTCTTCATCATCTAGTACAAACTTAAATGGATGCTTCTTAAAAACATATCTCTTCTTCTTAGAGATGTCAAACACTATAGGAGTAGCCATTACTTACTTGATACTTGCTTAAGTAGGATTTCCAGAGATTTTGAAATGACGCATCCACTAGGGTTTCATTTCAACTTTGATTCACCTTGCTAACCAACCAACAGTTATCTGTTGATGCTTTAATGCTAAAATATCCTATGCTCTCTGAATGCTCAATCTTGAATGCAAAAGTGAAGATAAGAGATCTCTTTACTAACTTATATAAAAGTTACTACATTTAATGCTTGTTTCCGTAACGCGGTTTACATTGAGAATTTCAATCTTTTCTTCTATCCAAATTCAAGCTATGTGTCCATGCATACTTCCTCAATTTGTCACCAAATACATGAATCCATAGGCGCATACTCAGAGGTGATTATACCAGCCACGCAGGGGTTCAGAGCTAGAATAGTTCCCCCTAAGACCATGAGGGTCATCTAACTAGAAGTAGAAGGTGCGTCCACTGTGGATGCATATACTACCTTGTTCTCATCATTATCTATCTTTACTTCAACCCATATTTTACTTGAATCTTTTGTAGATTTTACAAACTTGACTTCACTAGATTCTTCAAATAATGATTCTTTAGGATTTTTTTGTTTTTTTGTTTTTGACCTGCAAAACCTTGAGATATGTCCTGGTTTGTTGCATGAGTGACAAATGATTAGAGGTCTATTGATATTGTTTATCATGTTGCACTTCTTGGTTGTGTGACCATTATAATTACATATCTGACATGTAATATTCTGATAGTTTCTCTGAGGTTGATTTCTCTGATTGCATTGAGTCATATTTCTTTGATTTTGCTATGACTAATTTCTTTGACTTGTTTTGCAATGTATAGCCCTATGACCAAATTTATTACAGGAGTAACAATAGCCATTGAAAGGTCTTACCTTTTTACAATCTCTTTCCAAGTGTCCATGCTTGTAACAAGCATAGCAATTTTGGTTAACTAGCTTGTGTTCAATTTTAGGAGGTTCTGTATTACCCTCTACAAGATTCTCACTTTTCTTTGCTTTTGTGGATTCTTCTTGTGCTTTCTTTCTTTATTTCATTTCATTGATTTCAATTTGAGGTACACTATATCCAACACCAGTAGTATCACCTTTTAGCTTCTGTGCATAAACTTGTGATTGAATTAGATCAGAACTTGTGTGTAATTTCTCAAATTTCTCTTTTGCTTCTGTTAATTCAAATTCAATCTTTTTCTTGATGTTTTCCAACTCTAAGATCTTCATATTTTCTTTCATAAGTTCATCATCTAATTTTTTGTTTTCTTTGGTCTTTTCTTCAATAGCTGTTAGACTATTTGTAAGCTGTTCATTCAGATCTTCAATCTTATCTTTCAAAGACATGTTCTCTTCATTCATCTTTTTGACCTTTTTTCCCAAATTATTTGTAGAGCAATCTTTCAGATCTTTCCTTAATTTTTTGATAAGAATTTGGGAGCCATCAACTTTAAGTTTAAGTTCTTCATTTTCTTTTTCAGATCTGTCAAGATCATCAAGGGTTTCTTCAAGATTCTTTTTCAGATGTTTCTCTGCTGCTGAATCCATGGTCTCCTCAAGTGGTTAAACTTTCTTTTAGACGACCAGAGCTCTGATACCAATTTTTAGAAACACTGAGAGTGGGGGGGGTGAATCAGTTTTTGTTTACTTTATGTTTATTTCAGCAATTTCAAACTTAACTCAAATAAATAACAATTGAAGCATAACACAATAACTCATAACACAAGATATGATTACGGGGAAACCTTGATCAGAGGAAAACCCCGGTGGGAATTAGTACCCACAAATGATTGTACTAGTTTAATGAACCTGTTAGAGTTCCTTTTCCCTATTAGGAGCATTCTTTACAATACAATTACAATGACCTTGTTAGGAGTCTTTACAAAACCCTGTTAAAGGTGGTTGGCTCACTGCCAGAGCTCACTGCTCAACAGGATGAAGGCTACAACCTTCTGATATCTTATATACACTATATCAAAAGATGAACTGCTATAATGACACTATTATCTGATCAGTTTTGTTTATGCATTGATGCTCTTAATCTCTTAAAAAGATCTATCTTATATTGAATTGTTCATATTGTTCTTCAGTATATCTTCTCTGCTTTCTTTTCATCAACACACTAATACAAAAGTGCATGTCTAGTATATATACATGCTTGAATAGATGCGACTAAAAACAAGACCTTAGTCGACCCAAAAACAACATACACAATGCTTCCAAAAAAATTGGTTTAAGTGTGTTTACATGAATGTTTAAGACATAATTACACACTTATTACAATAGGTGCATAGCCTTTACAAAACAAAATATTATACGCTAATCCAAAATTTGAGGTCGGCTCCATACTCTATTTTTTGAACTGTTAGTGGCACTTAATCTTCCTGTAACTTCTCCGTACTATCATTCCGTACCATGCGTGTATAGGGTAAACACAAAAACATATCATAGAACTTAGGTATGAATGTGCCTAGTCTGACTTGGTCGTACGCACATGCGCTGGTGCTCTGATCAACTGTATATCTCTGTACTACTCTATTTTCTATACTTAGCCAATTTGATCTTCAAAGTTTACTATCAAAACTTCATATGACTTTGTTGCCATAATGACAACAAAAAATAATTCATATACACCCTGAGTGTCAACTTTCCAACATACTCTACATGATTCTTGCTAAAGGCATTCTTGCGATCAAAATCAATATCATATTCTCAACACTCCCAAGTCATAGACATTGCTGATACAAATACTGAGCACCACACACACATTGTTTCAGAAGGAGTAGAAAGAGACAATAGAAGATTCAAGATTTTTTGCTTTACATTCAGTTTTATTCCTCCTTGATTGCTTATCATTTTATTGTTTGTAGGTTCGTTCTTAGTAGTTTGATTGATCCCTTTTGTTTCAAAATGGTGCTAATAACCCTCATTATTTGAGCATACAGAAACACAACCTACACATTTAGGTGAACCTGACGTGAATCAAACAACCCACATATCACTTGCAGATGACAGACAATACTTTCTGGCCTGGACTGTACAGCTTTAGATTTTCCTTTTTGTGTTTTTTTTATATCATTGTAATTTTGTAATTGCTAGCATTTTGCTGCAATTGACGAAAATATACAACAATCGACTGGTTTAATGCCACCATAAATTTAAGGGTTTCACAAATCTTTTCTATCCTTATTCAATTCTTTATTTTTTTGCACTATGCAGCAATTAACCGATCTGTGCCGTAATTGATAGCAATTTTCTGCAATTGAGAGAAGTTTACTGTAATAGACTGATCTGTGCCACAATCACCAGTATCTTGCTGCAAGTAACAATGCTTTACCATAATCGGGAGAACTTTTCCACATCTGATAAGATTTTTCTGCGATTGCCAAACGTGTACCAGAATTGACAAAATCATTGCATATTTGATTCTAATTCACTGTTTATCTGCTAAAATCTGATTGTTTTCTCAGTTTCTATGTAGGATTGACCAAATGACTAATGGCCAAGAGGATAATCAGATGCATCCGGGGTGCTAGATCACTAAGATATTCCATAAGAAGAAACACTAACTATCGAATGCAATAAAGAGCCATCTTGGCAATCACAGCTGAAGATCAAAGCAAAGATTACAATAGGTATCTTGATTCTATCAAATGTTTTGTAGCTATGTACAAGGTTACCATTAGCCTTAACGATCTTAACAACCCTAGAGTTTCTGAATATTCTTCAATTATTAATTAGAAGATTTTGGTACTAATCACTTTTTTGATAGCTTGTGGTGAGGAAACAGTTAACAAAGAAAATTAAAATTCATTCATTTGTATTTTTGGTGCTTAAAAAAAATATTGCATGCAAACATCTGGAACCTCATTTTTCCAATTTGGTGCTTAAAATTTATATGGTGGTTAAGAATTGAACAAAGGCAAATAACTCTTTCAATTTGGTGCATTAAAATTGAACAAGAAAATCATCACCTACTTTGGGCTCTAAAATTGAACACTTGTGCTTGTATGGGTGATTAGCTTAGTTCACACTTGGAATTTTGGTGTTTAATAGATTAACCTTGTGTCTTGGGTCATTGATGTGCTTTCACAAATCTATTAGATTAAAAACCTTTATACTTTTCAGAAAGGCCTGTTTGGGGAATGCGCTTCTTCCTCGAAGAACGACCTTAAACCGGTAATCCTTCTTATCGATATATAAACAAGACGCGAACCAAAGTTCTATTTTATATCTGGCCAATCTCAGGTGAGGTGTGTTAATGATAGCATGGATTGGGTGAATATCCCAAAGTAGCTAGCATGGTCAACTAGGCTCTTAAGTGAATCACACACATACAAACTGATTGGATAGACTCCGTGGACCCTACTACAACCTTGTTAAATAGAGACCTACCCGATTCACCTTTGAACAAATACCTTATTATAGTGCAAGGGGTTGTAGAATTTCCCCCCAAGATTCCCAACATATGTGTTCCGGGATATTGTGGTAGTGAAAGAGATCTTAACTAGCACAACAACAATATCTGGAAATGACAAAAACATAGGCACTTACGTCATGGACCTTTGTGTCCTAGTAGTGTGACACTTGTTGTGTGAGATAATGAACATTCAAGCATTGGGGATATAATATTGTATCTTGAAGCCAAATTTGACCTATATTAATCTATTTGTCCTTGTCTCAAGACCCATGCTATTACAAAACACATTGTCTATTATTCTTGTTCTATTATCACTTTCCAAAAATGAAAAACCAACATCAAAAACTTTCAAAACAAGTCCAAAGTGTTCAAAGTCTAGGTTTTCAACATCAAACCTATTCTACAATCAGAATCCTTATTCTATAAATCAACTTTTTATCAGATAGATACACCAAATTTGAGATCTTTTTTAGACTATCTCCTTTTCCGCAATTGCCCGCATCTTGCTGCAATTAACATAATTTTACCGCAATCGACCCCTTTATTACCATAGTTAAGCCTTTAATTACAACAATCGATACTTATTTTCTGTAGTTGACCTATCATTTTGCTACAATCGGTGGAAGTTGGCAGCACTTTAGCAGGAACTCTAAACATTTTTTTTACCTGAAAACCTTGGAAAGATTCCCCATTGTGTGTGAAAAGATCAATGTCTACATCCCAAAAAAAAGTGAAGAATATTGTGTGAATCTCTAAACATTAAAGATCATCCATTCTTTGAAAGCATGATTATTGTCTAAACATTGTTAGTTCAAAAGTTCAGACTCGATTATCTTGATCCCGTTATCTCAAAAATCATTAATCTCTATAAACTTCTTTGTTGAAGGTAATAGACAAAGAATCCTATTCTTACATCACCAAGTATTTGAGATCAAAAGAATTCAAAATCTGTCCCTAGAATTACCCTTCTCCAAAAATAACTCAGACTCTCCTAGAAAGGTTATCCTTTTTTGTTTTCTTTATATCACTTGTTTTAGTCAAAAAATCTGGATAACACTATGTCTCACACACCTTATGGGGGACCTTACACTTGATCGAAGGCTAGGACACAACCCGATGAGTCCTATATCAAATAATTTTTCCTGTGAGAACAAGAGCAAGAGGATGACCCTTTCAGAAACACTAGTCCTACTCTTTACCTTGAGAATCCCCATAGACCAACACTGTTCCAAGATGTCACAAAGGAGGAGCTCAAAGAAATAGAGAAAGATGCCTATTCCACACAAGTTGTTAATGTCATTATAGAGAGAAATCATGAAAGATTCTTAGCCATGTTGATTAAGAAGGGAGTCAAACTCCCCGCTGAATTTAATGTGTCAAAAATATGGCCTGAGAACCCTCTCGCAGGTCAAAATACAACTTGACCCTCTCAAACGGAACATGTGATATCCCAAGTCTTTCCATCATTGACAATAGCGACATCAGTGTAGACCGTGTCAAACCAAAATAGCTCTACAAATCAAGAAGCAGATTATCCACACAAAGCATGAAAGGAACCCAACTAAGTGCACCCATGGTCACTAGTGTATCTCAAGCCTCAGCCTCATGACCTTTTACATCAAGCTCTCATGCTATGTCATCAATTCTGCAAACAAGCAACAACCCTTTTGTGACTGTTCCAATACTATAGTCTATCCCTGCTAGCCTTGGGATCAATACCTCGTTCCCATAGGGATCAATCTCTACGAGTCTGACATTTAGTCAACATTCACCCAAGGATACACCTTTGCTTCTACATGGATCACAACAACCACAACCCCAACAACAACAACAATGACCACAACAAAATCAATCTTGGACTAATCAAATGCCCCAGTATCAAAATCACACATTGGGGAACCAATCTCAAGTCCCAAGGACTAGTTCATATGCCCCGACTCAAGGAACATAGAGGTGGAGCCTCATACCTGATATGACACAGAGACATGTTGATACAATAAGTATGGGTACAATAAGTGCAAAGTCTAGAAACCCAAATGATGGACATGTAGAATCAGGGGCAAACCAAGTCCTACACCATAGAGGATTTGTACCCATACTCCTACACCATAGAGGATTTGTACCCATACCCCTTTGATCATTCATTGTACATGTCTCCATTTCCCACTCATTTCTCAGTACCCAAGTTTGACAAATATAGGGGCATCAGCAACTCTGTAGAACAAATCAACAAGTTCTTTGCCAGTTGCATTGAGGTGACACATAGAAAAACATACCTAATGTGAATGTTCCTACATAGTCTAGCCGGACCAGCAATGGAATGGTTCTCACACCTACCCCATGGAATTTTGTCTTGGGGAGAATTGGCCAAAAAATTCATTTCTCACTACCATCATAACATCAAATGCAAGCTTAGCATCAAGGACCTCTGCAACATTAAGCAGAAAGATGGACAATCCTTTGTAAAATTCCTACAAAGGTGGAGGAACACTGCAAATAGAATAACGTATGACATGCCCAAGAAAGACCTCATAATCATGTTCATTGATAATCTAATTCCAGATATGTCATTTACATCATAATTATAGCTGGATCCTAACTTCAAGCAACTCATCAAATAAGGAGTTCGCTGTGAGAAAAACTTGGTCAAAAGAGGTATCCTTGTAGACCCTACCTAGAAAAAAAAAAAAAAAAACTACAATGAATAAAGACAAATGGTGGAACTAGAACAAGAATGTCACCAATGATGATGTCATTGACATAATGATGGTCAACTATGCTCAACCCAGGGTTTCACTACAAGGAGCACCTATGACTAATCAGAAACCCATGGTGAACACTCAAAATCAAACACCCACTGCGCAAGCAACAACTATGTCCAATAACCAACCTAATGAAAAACACCCATAGAGGTTTCCATTTCCTAAACAAGATGACACACCATTAGGGGAGTCGATAGAGTCAACCTTAAGAAAGATGGCACAATTGAATACTATCACTCTGCATGAAATCGGAGAATACGAACATGGTGTTGTTAAACCAAAGTGGTGGAATGATAATTACTTTTGCAAATTTCATCAGGTAAAAGGACACAAGACACCCAACTACTATAGATTGAAGAACTCCATTCAAAATCTGATTGACATAGGGGTTATAGATGTCACAAATTCCCAATCAAAAGGTACAACTAATCATACAATCTTCAATGACACATTCCATGATCATAACAAAGGGAAATCCTCAGGGTCTTGTGGATGGTCCAAACAAGTGAATTACACCTATGCTAGAATTGATAACACCATCAACTACATCAATCCCTCAAATAGTTGCATGGCTACCATTACTATCAGAGACCCAAATGCTAAATGCATTGTCACCATGCGTTGTTCCAAAGTTGTCTTGCAAGGAGCACCTTCCACATCAGCTATACTAGCTAATCCTCTATCAACCTTTGATCCAAAAAAAAGTCTTGTGGATTAGCTAAAGCACAAACCTACCCAGATCTCTATGTTTGACCTTTTGTGCATATCCCCGCAACACAAGCAAGCTCTTGACCAAGCACTCTAAAATACAGTTGTCCCAAGGGACATAACTCCAGAAACCTACCAAACCATGATGAATTACATCGATGCCAACAAGCATGAAACCTTTACAAAATATGATGTGCCACCACACAAGCCTCTATATATTTATCCCTTGCACCTTCTTATCCAAGTTTACAAACACACTATCCAAAGGGTCCTCATTGATGGTGGAGCCGGGTTAAAGATATGTACTTTGAAAGTAATAAAAAACTTAAGATATTTTGAATCTAGCATTGATGTCATGAGGAAAATCAAAATTAGGGGCTATGATGAGAAGGAAAGGTCTTTAAAAGTTATCCTCATACTACTAGTCTGATTAGAACCAGTCATTAAGAATGCCCCATTCCAAATTATAGACCTAAATTTGGGATATAACATGCTACTGGGAAGACCATGGATCCATGAGTTGCAAGTTGTACCCCCTACCTATCATCAATGCATCAAGTTCCCATACCAGGGAGTAGAAATAATTATTCAAGGAGATTCAAACCCGTTCCAATATTGCGACACCATTAGAAGTAGTACTGACAATCAAGTACCTTCAAATTAGGATGCAAGCATTCCTTCCACCTCAAATTATATTCCCAAGGATATAAGAAGAAGGGTGTGGAAGATATCCATTACAGACAAAGGATGTGGTGAGTAAAACTACAAGGAATCTTTTACCATCACTAACATGCCTCAAAATCCAAGGTCATATGGCATGCCTCAACCAGTGATAACACTTGAAAATCCAGAACTAGTTCTATTTAGATGTCCACCAACTACATTTCTCAAATGGGGGGAGATTGTAGAAGAGAACCCTTTCAATCTAGATATAAATAGTTGGTTGTATCAAGACCCACAAGAAACACTTCAAGCACACATACCCGTGTCAACATATGGATCTGGCTTCACAATGCTGCAAAAGTTTGGGTATGATGGTACGACTCGTCTGGGGGAAAGGAAAAAAGGTCTAATGGAAATTCCTTAACCGCCAACCTAGAGAAACAAGAGAGGTTTAGGCTATGTGAAAAATAGAACCAGTACTACCACCTAAGACATACCCATTGACCAAGATCAAGTTGCAGAGTTACACTAGGGGAAAAACCTTGAATAGGCATTAATCAACAATATACTCCAATAGTTATTGACATAAGAAGTGGAAACCTCTTATTCCCAATTAAACCTTAACCAAGCTATCCAAGATGAAAAGGAAAGTTAGACATCTGATGAGAGTTCTAGCATGACCGATTCCCATGAGTGCAGTTGGAGATCCATCCACAATTCTAAACCAACCATCCCAAATTATTCCCATCGGCCTGTCAACACTATACACCTTGAAGATATGTTCGACCAGATGACCTTATAAGACCAACCATGTATCGATAAGAATATCGATAAAAATTACTTAGTTGGTGCATCCACATCATGATCTAGTTTTGTCAAAACTATCACTATAATCCTATTTAACCAAGAAAAGTCATCCCCCAATGAGGACCTTTGTCTAGTACACCCTGAAATGATAGAGTGGTATCAACAAGGAAAATATGATATAGATCTCTTTGAGAATGATGAAGCCATTGCAAAATTCATTTGACTCAGAGAAGGCATGCCATCGGGGGACCACAAAGTAGGTTTCTCTATTGACCTTGACAGAACAACCTATTTTGGGGAGGAAGCTCCTCTTTTCAATCAAAAAAGAAAAATAAAAAGAAAAATCAGTAAGTGAAAACCACAAGGTGCTTTATAACTCAAAAAATGACAAATAAACAATAAAAGACATATCTTCTAGTGAAAACCTCTCTGAGGTGCTAGAGGATGGAAAGCAGGAACTCCTCCCCTTAATAGAGGAAAATTTAGCATTACTAGCTGAGGAAATAGAAGAAGTCAACCTAGGTGATGAAAAGAACCCAAAGAATATTTATTTTTCAAAATCACTTACATAAGAGGAATGAGATCAATTCATTAGCTTCTTCAAAGAAAGGAAAGTCAACTTTGCATGGTCCTACTCTAACATGCCAGGCCTAGATCTGAAGTTAGTGTTACATCATCTACCGTTGTTACCACATGCCAAACCTGTCAAGAATAGGTTGAGAAAGATGCGTCCACATGTCACATTACTTTTCAAAGAAGAGCTGAAGAAACTACTAGATGCTGGATTCATACAACCAATCCCATATGCATAATGGATATCTAATATGGTGCCAGTAACCAAACATAATGGTCAAATCTACATTTGCATAGATTTTAGAGATCTAAACAAATCTTGTCCCAAGGATGACTTTCCTTTACCAAATATCGACATGATAGTAGATCTCACAATAGGAAACTAGATGCTATCACTCATGGATGACTTCTCAGGATATAACCAAATAAGGATTGCACTAGAGGAACAAAACAAGACTACATTCACATGTACCTGGGGCACTTACTGCTGGAATGTAATGCCATTTGGCTAAAAATGCAGGAGCAACATATCAAAGGGCTATGACCACGATCTTCCATGATCTCATTCAAAAAATGATGGAAGACTATGTCGATGACATACTAGACAAGTCAATGCTTAGAGAGGATCACCGACAAGTGTTGGGACCAATATTTGAGTGAATGCAAGAATACAAGGTCCAACTAAATCCAAAAAAAGTGTGCATTCAGGGTCACCGTAGGAAAGCTTTTGGGATTCATTGTGTAACATCAAGGCATCGAGGTAGACCCAGAAAAAGGTAAAGGCCATCCTTGACATGCCACCACCAACCAATCTAAGGAAACTGAGGGATTTACAAGGCATGATTCAATCCATAAAGCATTTCATCGCCCAATTAGTAGACAAGTGCCACCCATTCCAACATCTGCTACACAAAGATGTGACCTTCATATGGATAGAACAATGCAAGAAAGCATTCCATGCATTCAAATATTATCTATTGAAGTCTCCCATATTGGTGCCACTCGTTCAAGGCAGGCTACTACTTTTGTACATCTCAGAAACCGAGTCAGCACTAGGAGTGCTCTTGGCACAACATGATGACCAAGGAAAGGAAAGAGTTATCTACTACCTCAACATAATTTGGTATGCTATGAGCTCAACTAATCACCAATTGAAAAATCATGCCTCGCAGTAGTCTTTTCTTCCCATTAACTAAAAGATTACATATTAAGTCATCAAACAAAGCTGATAGCACACGTTGATCCCATGAAGTACTTACTAAGAAAAGAAATGCTAACAGGATGAATCGCCAAGTGGGTGATGATATTAAGTGAATTTTACTTAGATTATGTGGATAGAAAAACTATCAAAGGGAAATTAATTGCAAACCAACTAGCAGAGGCACCCATATAGGATCATCAGCCTATAGTGTCTAAATTTCTAGATGAGTCCATTCTCACAATACAACCAATAGTAGAGCTTTGGAAAACATTCTTTGATGGGTCATGCACAAACCATGGTGTAGGGGAAAGGATGGTGCTCATTACTCCAAATAATGATGTGATCCCTAAGTCTTTCCAACTCAACTTTCCATGCATGAACAATATAGTTGAGTATGAAGCTCTAGTCATCAGAGTGAAGAAACCTATACAATGGAGGATCAAGAACCTCAAAGTCTATGGTGATTCACTATTGGTCATCAGCCAAGTAAACAATGACTACATGAAAAAAGATGAGAAATTGATCCCATATAGAGAGTTGATGGATAAGATGTGGGCTTCATTCCATCACATTGTATTTGAGAAGGTGCCAAGAGTTCAAAATAAAGTAGTAGATGTGATAGCTACCATAGCATCCTTGATCGACATGCCGGGAAACAAGACCAGATTCTAGTTTCTGGTAGAGTAACTCATGATACCAACACATCAAGCTCCAAACAAAGAGTCAATGTGCATCCTTTTTGGTTATGAATAACCATGGTACCATGATGTATACAATTACCTTCAAAATAGTGTCCTACCTCCTGACTTGTCTAGGAACCAAAATAAGTCCCTCATCTGCCAAGGCTCTATGTACACCCTTCTTGCTAGTACTCTATATAGAAGAAGTCTAGATAGAACACTTTTATGATGTATCACTTCCACAAAATCCCAAAGGAGCCTTGTGCGAGGTACATGAAGGAATTTTTTGAGCCCACACAGGTGACAATATCTTAGCAAAGAAGATCATCCAAATGGGATACTAGTGGCCCACAGTAGAGACAAATGCCAACAAGTATGTGCAAAGATGTAGACAATGTCAGATTCATGGAGATCTCATCCATGCACCAACCCAAGAATCCAATCTGATCAATGCAAATAATGTCATATGTAAAGAAAAATAACAATCCAACACATCCATACACATTAACACATATTTTTTACGTGGAAACCCTACTAAGGGAAAAACCACCTAGGACCAGTAACCTAAAATAGTTCACTCTTCTAAAGTTAGTTTGGTTATGAGCCAACCCAGTTAAATGTTACAATGCACACTGTTAGGTTTGACCTAGTTAGAGAATTTATCACTAACACTTCTCCCTTGACCAATCATTCACTATGGGGTCAACAAGAAAACAATCAACATTCATTAAATGTCATAAAAAGAAAAAGACTGTTAAGTCCCACTCAGTTAAGAGATTTATTTGTAACAATGGTTAAACTGACACAGTAATGATCTGTTTCAAATACAAATCTATTTGCAGATTTTCAAATCTATGCTAAGCACAATAATACCTCTAATCAATATTCACTTTAGTCTCTCTGATTCTTCATATTCTTGTTTTCTACTTGATAAATGCTCTTTCTCTATCACTCGGTGATGTCCACAGAAATACTCAGTTTTGTCTTCAATCAGTTTGATCAGTCATGCATGATGTTAATCTCTTCATCAATATGCATGTGTGCACCCCATTCATAATGAATCTCTTGTCTCTTATATAGACATCATAAGCCATTTAATCTTCATCCTTATATTTTTCCACTTAATCTCCATTGTTGATTTTTCCGCTTCAACCTTCCTTGCCAGTTGTGTCAAAAACACGTTTCAATCTCCTTCATCCGATCATGATGAATTTTTACATCCATTTGATCAACATAACAAACATTATTAATTACCTTGAAATCATAAATAATTTTCCAGCTCATCATCTTAGTCGTCCTTCCGTTTATTTTACTTGGTCAATACTGTGATGCGTTGGTGATAGGTAGCTCGGATAACACTATGCTTGGTATACACTATGTTTGCTCGGTGTCCACTGTACCAACTCAGTGTATACATAATTCTTCAATTACCAACTGCATAAACTTTGTTTATTCCAGATCTTTAATCTATAATAAGTGTTTGTAACCATGATGATAATCAAAACAAGTTGACATCAATGACAATATATTAACTGATTAATGTCTATTATCACATTAGTAACTCGGTTGATCATCAACTCAATGACTTCAAACATACAATCAGTTGTAGTTCATCAATCTCTCACTTTGGCATTGATGGTAACACAATATGAAATATGCAATATGAAAATGCCATAGAATACCAAACTTCAGTTCTACAACTATATGAAAAATAGTGTAGCTCTCCTTAGCTTATACATATAATATGTTTAATCACTACACAACATTAAAAATCACCATGCAGACTCTCCCTGTAGATTTGACTCTTCTATTCTTGAATCTTCTCTCTCTGTAGATATATATGTCATTGTTCTTCTCTCCCATTATCTGTAGACTCTTCTCTCCCTTTAATGGATAGATATTTTATTTCTCCTCCTTTCTCTTTTCTCCTTTTCTCCCTTATAGTGGGTAGATATTTCATTGAATATTCTCTCCCTTTGACTTTAATGCCAAAAAAAAATATACAACTCTTTAGTTGCCAAAAATATCTCTGGTTTTCAGTTTAGATTAGTGCAAGTACAATGTACTAATATGCAATTTTAGTCCAGTTCTCAATTTGCATCAACATGATTGATATTATGATAAAATGTAGGTTGATGCAACCTCCTAGTTAGCTTGGTGACTGATAGATAAGGGAAAAAAACCCTAGTATAGTCCTCAAGTACTCAAATTTATCCTTTGGTAAGGGTTTAGTGAATATGTCATCTAGGGTTTCTTTTGATTGTACATATTCCAGTGTCACTTGTTTTTCTTGTACTTGTTCCCTCAAGTAGTGATACTTTATAAATATATGATTTTTTTGTATGCATCACAAGGTTCTTAGAAATTTTAATAGTACTAGTATTATCATAATAAACTATCACTAGGTCAGTGATATATTCATTCCTTCCTTTCAAAACTTGTTTTATCCATGCAATGTTCAAACAGTTTGCAGCAGCAACAACATATTATGCTTTTGCAGTTGAATAAGATATGCATCCTTGCTTCTTACTGATCCAATTAACTATTCTTTCTCTGACAAATAATGCTCCATCAATAGCGCTCTTTCTATCATCAATTATCCCAGCCCAATCAACATTTGTGTAAACTTTCAGTTCAAACTTGCCTTCTTTCTTGTACCACAATCCATAATCTTCAGTGTTCTTCAAGTATCTAAAAATTCTCTTTACAACAGTCATATGTGATTCTTTAGGGTTAGTAGAGAATCTTGATACAATTCCAATTGTGTGTGCAATATCTGGTCTAGTGTGTACAACATACATCAATTTTCCAATCATAGATCTATACAGTGTCTGATTTACCTCAGTTGTCTTATCATCTTTTGTCAATTTGCATACAGTGATCATAGGTGAGCCGACTGGTTTTTAATCTTCCATTCTCAATGTCTTCAGTACTTCCTTGATGTAATTTTATTGAGTAATGTATATGCCTTCATCCTATTGTAAAATTTGCAAGCCAAGAAAAAATTTGATCTCTCCAAACATTGAAATTTCAAATTATTTTCTCATTTCATCACTGAAAGATTTGCATAAGTTATCATTTCCTCCAAATATAATATTGTATGGTGGGAAATATGGATAGGGTTTAGAATAATGGGGGTTTTCACATAAAAGAGAACCTATGCCTCTATTAACCACATACATGAAATTCTAATGATAAGGAATATAAATCTACAAATATTTGCAAAGAATAATGAAATCAGATAGAATAAAATGCATACCTCATAACATAACAGATATGGAAATACCTTTTTTCTGGTGCTTGTATCGAGTTTCTTGAAATTCTGCAACTAGATCTAGAATGGAAACATGGAGATGGAGAAAACCCAAAAATATTTTTATTTTTTGAGCCAGGTCAACCTTGACCCAAATACGGGGGCACAATTGTGCCGCTTTATGTCAACCTTGACCTGCACTCCTCTGACAAAAAACCTGTTTGCGGATCCCAAAATTTTGTCAAAAAGGGTATCCAAATCTTCCCCGCAACTCCCGAAACAAACGACTGTAGATATATAAAAATGGTGTTTTGGGGTAGCTATATAGGGTTTTGCCTTAGTCAAACCCCCGTTTTGGTGATTTCCGCCTCCATGAATAGCTGAATGTAATAGAATATGTGTGTGTGTTGCTTGTAGAAAGAGCTTTGAATGTGAAATGCCAAGATCTAATCCTCTAGATCGAAACCCTAGCATGAATTAAAATGAGAGAGCAATGCATACATTTGAATATGATAAATAAAGTGTAATGCCCTTCCAACCCTCACAAAACCTGATTATGCTTGTTGGAAGTTTGAGACTTTTATTCTCTCCTAATCATTCTGATTGAAGTTATTAATCCAATCCATCTCATCCCCATGTAAGTGTTTGATGTATATTTCTCTTTAAGTAGTGATGCCAACTATGTGTTCATGATATTTTAGGAACATCGTGTTATGAAACAATTTGATATGTTTGTTGTGTGAGGAACTTCCTTTTTGATGGTTTGAGTACACTGGGATGAATTAAGTTGGTTAAGATACTTTTATGACTATGTTCTGGATGGTGTATATATGTTGTTCAAATTGCCATAAGGATTAGGTTCTTTTTATGATTTACCTAATCATAATTAACAATCTTGTATGATTTTATGTATGATTGTGATAATACTATTAATTAGGGATTAACCCAAATCACCTGATGGATTCAATTTGACCCTTGTTTTATAATTAATTAGTATTACTTTGTATTACAGGTTCTTATACCCTGGTGACATCATACTTGAACTCTATGCTTTCTCTGATTTGATTAGATGATGAGATGCTTTAAAAATATGTTGGATAATAGGTTCATCCTAATGATAATTTGTAAATGATCTGAATGTCACCTAATGAATTATATTCTTAGAATATTTAATGGAATTTGGTTTATATACATGATGACATTATCAATGATGATAGTTCATTCTTATTTTGAATTATGGTAGAGCTAACAATACTAACACAATCATGATTTAGAATGAGTATTGTATGGTGTGTGTGTAGGATGAGGGGAGGCCATCATAGTCACTTCCATAGGAGATCCACACGATGTCGCACTCCCCCTCCTTGTTTGTCACTACTTTCATATATATGTATATATTTGTGTTTCTCAACTTGATGATGCAGGATGCAGGTACCAGGCATCGACTCCACCTGGCCACACAGTTTGAGCGTGCCTTTAAATTCCCGAATGTTGTTGTCGTGGAGATATTACCAAGGTTTCCCCAAGTAGACCCCTTGTGACATAGGTTCCTTTTTCAGGAAGCCACCCTCTTTGGGTTTGGGTTGTATTATTATTTCTATGGTTTTGAGATTTATATATTGGTCAGTTGACTATGTTCTTTTATTCTTGAAAGTTATATTTTTTTTATATGATTCTTGGTTATTTTATTAGACAAATAAATTAATATAAAGATTGGATATTTTATCTATTTAAATAATTTTATGGCATGACTAAATATATGTATATGTATGTATATATGGGTGCACACACATATGCCAACATATATAAATAAATATATTTGTGTATGTATAAAGATATGTATATGTATTATTGGAACTATGATGTAAATATTGTATTGAGATATAAAATAAAATAAAATAATAAAAGAACTAATGTTATTATGCCTAATTGGCAAAACTAGCTTTCTAGGAGATTTGAACTCAAGACCTCCTAGGATTAAGGCTAGCTAGTTACCATTGGGATATGTGTGTTAATTGATCATCTATCTTATCTTAAACATATTTGAGAACTTCATAATATTATTTAAGTTAATAAATAATTAAATTTTGACTTTTCATTTACGGGAATAATTGATTAATTTGAAACCAACTATAGAAGTTGGAGAAGTTGCTCCCAGTAAAGCAACTCCTCCAACCATATAGTTGTCTATATGTATAGGTGAAATATTTTATGGCAGGGGGACTTGGATTTTTGAGGATTTTTATAAGAAGCTTTGCAATGTGGAAATGGTGTTATTTAACCAAGAATTGAGGAAGAGAACAGTGTTTTATTTTTCTGAGAAAATGGAGAAATGGTTGTTGCAAGAAAAATATAGTCCTGATGCGGAGGCCATATCTCTCTAACCAACAGTTGGATCTTGCTAAATTTTTAATATGTTGGTAATAACCCAATATCAACACTTCTCACTGGAGTGATCAAGCAAATATGACATGGTTCAAAAGTTATAGATTATTGTGCGAGGGTCTATCCAAGAGGATAGCAAGAAGGAAGTTGGATAGCCTAAAGGTTGATGGAATTGCTCTAACACCAAGGGAATTCTCTAGAAGGCTCC
The DNA here is from genome assembly GCA_018584345.1 of Thuja plicata. NCBI lineage: Eukaryota > Viridiplantae > Streptophyta > Pinopsida > Cupressales > Cupressaceae > Thuja > Thuja plicata. The sequence continues at coordinate 463,014 of MU226113.1, forward strand.
AGGTAGAGTCTAAAACTAGAAATAATTTTCTTGTGTCTATGTTATCTATTGTAGGAATGTGTTTCCTATTATTTATGTTCTATTATTGATCATATTTATAGATAAGTAAGGTAGTTTAAAAACATTTGTAATGGAATCTGGAAATTAAGTATCTGTATCTAATTTGTTGGCTTGATGAGTTTGTCACTATCAATTATTGGGAGTTATTATATCTTCTTATGTGGCTTTTAATTCTATGTGGATTTTATGTTAGATTAGTGGTTAAAGTCCTACTTAAATTGTTTTTGAGTTTTGGAAGGTTTCTAGGATGCCAGTTTATCACCCTTCCTTTTGATAGTTTATTTCATTTGGGATTATTTTCTTCTATGTTTGTTTGATTGCTTGAATTTTATCATAATGTTTTAATTAAGGTGTCTTTAGTATGTGACATCCTTTTACTATTCTTATGTTGTTTACGGTTAAGGTTAAAACTCATCTTGGTGGTTTGAGTACACATGAGAGTTTCCTAAAACCTTTGAAATAAAGCTTTTTAAGTATTGTAATTCTTTTGTCATGTTTTGGTTAGGGGAGTAGGTACCCTAGGTGAGTGGATCACCATAGGTGTTGGGACCTAAAGTGGTTTCTTTGGGATGCTATGGGTGAGTTTGTAATCAAGTGATAACCTTAAAATTAACTTGGGAGGGGGGATTCAAAAGATAATGAAAGACACATAAAAATGACCACATAGTCTTGTTGGAGTATTGGGACCATGGGTAACTGCCAAGATGGATCTCTATTCATAAAGGGGTGACTGGGGTTACATGGTTTCTAGGAAGGATCCCAATAAACAAGATATGTGATGACACTCACTTGGAGGGTATGCTAGAAACCTAACCCTTGTGTATAGTTAAGTGATATTTTGTTATGTCTTGTATTTATTTAAGTTATTGTTTTGTGAAGCCTTAGATTACTTAGGGCCTTGTGTGGACCTTGGTTCTATCTCCTAGCATGGGGGACTGGAACTTCATGGTTCCACGTGGTTGGGTGGTTAATTTTATCGAGGTACTTTTTGTGGTTGCAAGGATGACTTTGCCTTTAGATTTATGCTTGGAAGCTGTCAAAGATTCTACTTATGCATCATGTACTTCAATGAATTGTAATTCTGATGTATTTATTTATTGAAAGCCCTTGTTGGGTAATTTAATGAAATGTAAATGAAGGGTGAATCAATGTAATGGGAATGGGTATTTCTAGGTGAAATGAAGGGAAAAGTTATTCTCTTACTTGTATATGTCACAAATATTAAAATAATGTGGAATTTTTCATTTGTCTCCCTCTAATGCTATCTTGTAATAAATTAAGTGATCTCTTGAATGAAAAGTTATTCTTATAGTTGTCTCTTGTTTTGTGAATAATGACCTAGCTTATATTTATATGATAAGTAAGTTCTATTATATTATTGACTATAAATGAATATTATGAAATGATTGGTTTATGAATGAACTTTTTTTTATGTCAAAGAGAAATGTTATTGTTAGATAAGAAGGTCTATAGGAAATGATAAATGATAATGTAATTACAATTGTGGAATAGTTGTATAATTGAGAAAGGAGATGCCAAATATTAAGAGAATTTTATAGAAAAGAAGTACAAGACATTTCTGGTTTAGTGTAACCTGTGATAGTAACTTAATAAAATGATTTACATATTGTTAACTCATGATTAACATTAAGAATGAGTAAGGAACACTTTGGTTGGTTCCTTAAAATATATCCAGTAGGATGTACATCTAGGTGGTAGGGTATACGATAGTGAATGATAATATTTACCCAAATGTCTATATGAAACTAAATTTATAAGATAGTGTTAGTAATAACTGAGAGGGGGGGGGTGAATCAGTGGCCTCAAAAATTTATCTTTTAATCACTAACCACCAATCAAATACATCTCAGATTATTAATTCCCTACAAGATGCATGCCATGAAATTATAATAATAATTAACTGTCTGTCGGTTTTCCTTTTCTGACCTTATTCTCCTTGATAACCGATAAGCAATAAAACTTATTTACCGATACTCAGTAAATATGTAGAGTATACCAATCAATCCAGAAATGCATATGTGAAATGTAAAATAGTAAAGTAATAAACCATACACACATAACACATGGATTTTAACATGGAAACCCTATTAAGAGAAAAAACCACTTGGACTGGTACCCCAAATTTTCATTCTTCTGAAGTAAGCCTTGTTAGGAGCCAACCATGTTAAAGGTTACAAACACACTATTAGGTGTGACCTTGTTAGAGGATTTTAATATGAGTCTATCACTTGATATCTGGCATGTATATGCTACCAATATTGATCAACCTCTATGGGCACAATAGGCATCTGGCATATCTAGTGCTACCTAGCTGCATCAGCCTCCTTCTTAGACTATGTGTTGGTATTGTGCACTCAATGCTATCTTCTTGATAAACTCTTTGGCAATCTGTTAGGATATACCTCAATTATAGAATACTGTTAAGTCCTGTTATGTTAAGAGACTTGATGCTTCAATGGTTAAACTGAAACATAATGACCTATTTCTAATGCAACTTGAATTGCATATTTTTAGATCAATTTAAGTACATTACCTCTCTGATTAATGTATTAATTCAATTCTTTTTTCTCCACACTTTTTGCTCTATGATGTTGTGCTTCGCTGTTCATCGGTGTCTACAGAATTATTTAGCTCTTCTTCAGCTTGATTGATCAGGACTGTATGAAGTTCTTCTTCATCAGTTTCTCTTTAGGATCCTCTTTCTATTCGCTCCCCTTCCCGTGAATGTGATTATGGAAATGAATTATGCTTGTGTCTTATATACACATGATATTCCCTAATTCTTGATTCTTGATTCTTGGCGTGAAAAATAATCTAGCCAATTTGATTTAAAGCTTTAACTCCTAATTTATCTCATAGTTATCTTCTTGTCAACTGTACAAATCTTCTTTAAATCAATTACTTAACTCTGGTTGAATAAAACAAATAAAACAACTAGCTAAGTCTATCCTTAAGCTCTACCAGCTAGATATTTTGTCATTTTCTGAACTCTCTGTTCTGTCGGTCAACTCTGTAGTTAGTTGTTGGTGATAACTACCAGTTCTACCGGTGTGACTCTAGTCAACTTCGAGATCTCCATCCGTCAGGCATTATTGGATTTTACTCATCGGGTAACTCTATTTTCAGCTCGTCGGGCATCCTATGATTTTGCTTCGTCGCGCAACACTGTCTTTTGCTCATCGGGTATCACTATGACTTTTGTTATTTTCCTTTACCGATGGTGTGCACTCCATCGGTGTTGTATATCACTTAGTGAATACTTGACTTTTATGCATTGCTGAAAGCATAATCTTTGTTCCATTGATTCTCTGAAGTCTTTGGCATTATGTACATGACCGTACAGATGATATCAAGTTGACATCAATGACAATACAAACCATTAACTAATTTAATGCCTTGCATTATCTTCAACTTAACATTATCAAACATACAATCAGTTATATGTCATCAATCTTTCCCTTTGGCATTGATGGCAACATACTATATTATCACACTATACTATTTCTAATACAATATGAAATACAATTGTTGAGATTCATCAAATTACCAAACAGTTTGTTTTTGATAACTGATAAAAATGTCTGACTGTCGGTAAGCTCTGTGTTAGCTTAGATTTGATTCTTACAGCTTTCTATGTTTCTTGTTCTGATGTGTTGCGTCCTTCCCTTGTGTCAATATCTCTCTTTTGAGTGTTCTTATTTCTTTGATGTCTCTATCTTTTGTCAACAACTCTCCCTATGGATATGATCTCTCCCTATTGGAGTAATCTAATAATGGATAATCTTTCTTCTTTTTCTGAAGACTGTGATAATATGGAAAATTTTTCTCCCTTTGACAATAATGCCAAACAAATATCTCACAGATATCTGACATTAATGTCAAGTGATCTTTTCTCTTGATCCATAATATATTCCTTGAATTTTCCTTATCCATCAACAATACATCAATATGATCTGGTGCTCGGTTCTGATATATACCTTTCTGTATATAGATGTAGCTTTGAAGTTCATCTTGTTTCTTGCATCAACATGAATGATATTCTGATAATATATAGGCTGATGCAACCTTCAGTCTTTTACTATCTGGTAGACAATAGTTTGACCCCTAGTCTCTTTCTCAGGTACTCAAATGTATCCTTGGGCAGTGGCTTGGTGAAGATATCAGCCAATTGTTCTTTTGATTGCACATACTCAAGTATCACCTCTTTTTCTAGAACTTGTTCTCTTAAGTAATGATACTTGATTGCAATGTGTTTTGTCTTGGAATGCATGACTGAAATCTTGAAAATGTTTATTTCACTGGTGTTATCACAATAGATAATCACTGGTTCTGAGATCCTCATATGCATACCTTCTAGCAACTATTTGATCCATGCAATATTTGAGCAGTTTGCAATAGCAACAACATATTTTACTTCTACAGTAGACTATGAGATGCATCCTTGCTTCTTGCTAATCCATGTGACAAGTCTATCACCCATAAAGAATACTCCTCTATTTGTGCTCTTTCAGTCATCAAGATTTCCAGCCCAATCAGCGTCAGTAAACACCTTAAGTTCAAATTTGCCTTCTCTTCTATACCATAAGCCAAATTCCTCAGTATTCTTCAGATATCTTAGAATTCTTTTCATAGCACTCATATGTGATTCCCTAGGGTTAGCATAAAATCTAGCAACAATTCCTACTGCATGTGCAATATATGGTCTAGTGTGTACAACTTACATGAGTTTTCCTATCATTTATCTATACAAAGTCTCATTTACCTCTGTTGTCTTGTCTTCCTTTGGTAATTTGCATCCAGTAGCCATCAGGGTTCCAATTAGTTTGGAATCTTCCATCTTGAATATTTTCAGGACCTCTTTGATGTATTTGGACTGTGTAATGAAAATACCTTCACTTTGTTGAGTGATCTGTAGACCAAGAAAGAATTTGATCTCTCCAAACATAGACATCTCAAAATATTTTCTCATCTCATCAGCAAATGACTTACATAGTATATCATTGCCTCCAAATATGATGTCATCAACAAATATTTCAACAATCAAAGTGTTAGCAGCAATATCCTTTTTCAAATAAAGATTACTATTTTCACTAGTCCTTATGAATCCAATACTTATTAGATAGGAATGAAGTCATTCATACCAGGCTCTGGGAGCTTGTTTTAATCCATACAAGGCTTTGTTAAGTCTACATACCATGTTCCTCTTGTTTGGATCTACAAATCCTTCTGGCTGTTCAATGTATACCTCTTCTTAGAATATTCCATTTAGGAATGCTGACTTGACATCCATTTTATATACTTTGAATCCTTTATATGTAGCATAAGAAAGTAGTATTCTTACTCCTTCTAGCCTAGAAATGGGTGCAAAGGTTTCTCCATAGTCTATACCTTCCTCTTGTGCATACCCCTTGCATACTAGTCTTTCTTTGTTCCTTGTGACTTCTCCATTCTCATTCAAATTATTCCTGAATATCCATTTTGTACCAATGACATCCTTGTCATCTGGTCTTGGCACAAGTGACCATGTTTTGTTCTTCTCAATCTGCTCAATCTCATCATTCATAGCACTTATCCATTCTTCATTATCTAGTGCAGCATTGACATATTTTGGCTCAAACTCACAAATTAAGCCATTTGAATTTAAGGACTTACTTCTTGTTCTTGTACCAGCTTTCTTATCTCCTATGATCTGGTCCTCTGGATGGTTCCTTCTTACATATCTTGCAAGTATAGGTACAACTCTTTGTGTATCAGCTTGATCTTCGTTACCTTGTACATTATCTTGATCATTATCTTGACCGTCGGTAACAACATTCTGACCGTCGGTTGCAACATTTTGTTGTTCTGGAATTAAGCATTGTTGCTCGGGTAGAATGTTGAGTTGTTCACAATATACAAACTTGTTGTAGTCTTCTGGTTCTTTTGTGATTTCCAGCTCATTCTTTTCTGCAAATTCATCAATCTTCACATTTGCCCTTTCAACTATTTTGTTAGAATCCTTGATTAGACATTTAAAAGCTTTGCTCTTGGTAGAATACCCTAGAAAAATACCTTCATCACTTTTGGCATCAAGCTTTCCATTTCTATCATCCTTTAAGACAT
>MU226113.1:469703-490142 GCA_018584345.1 Thuja plicata
GAATATCATCAGATGTATGGGTTTTACTTTTGAAACTAGACTTTTTCATTTTACCTTTTTGACAATTTTTGCACATGATGTTGTCTGGCTTTGTCATCGTCGGTAAGCCTCTTACACTTCTTCTTCTGCTTATTTTCATCATTTTGTGAAAATTCACATGACACAATCTTTTGTGTCACAACCATATGTATTTATTTCTAGTCATTAAGCAAGTGGTGTTAGTATCATTTAGATAGAATAAGTTACATTTAGTCTATCCACCGGTACCAATCAGTTTTCCTGGTTCATTGAAGATGTTGGCCTTCTTGTTCTCAAATGCTACTCTGTGACCTAAATTATTCAGCTGAGAAACACTCAAAAAATTATAATTCAATCCTTTTACCCAATAAGCATGTTCACATTTAATTAGGTTATTCAACATTATAGTTTCTTTACCTTCAACCGAACAAGGTGTATCATTACCCATTCTTACTGTACCACCATTATAATACTCAAAAGTGTTAAACTTTTCTTTGTCACCGGTCATATGGTGAGTGCAGCCACTATCTATGATCCAGATATCATTCTTCCTAACCTTATATATGAGTGTAGTTTCTTCATACCTTTCATCTTCATCTGAATCATCCTTCATAGCTACAAATACCATCTTGATGTCATCATTAGGTTCGGTGTCTGTATCTTCATCTTTGCAAGCAGCTAGGTAGCTAGCCTTCTTGCATTTATCCTTGTAGTCTCGGGTATCTCTTCTTTCTGATTGTTGGTAACCTCTGTAATATTTTTTATCACCTATGTCAAATTTCTTCTCAAAAGACCTGTCATTACTTCTGTCATCTTTTGTTCTATTAGGACATCTTACAACAAAGTGTCCGATCTGTTTACAATTAAAGCATACAAGTGGTAACTTTCCTTTGTATTTACCTTTGCCTCTTTGCATTCTCCGTGCCATGAGTGCTTCTATTTCATCTAGATCTTCTTCTTCAATTTCACTTTCACTATCTCTTCTAGATGTGTGTCTCTAACTGGATTTGCTTATTCTCATAGAAGACTTAAATGCAGACTCTAAGTTTGGTAAGACACTATTATCAAAGTTATTCTCCTCAAATGAAATCAGTCTACCAATTAAACTATCAAGAGTAACTGTATTATTTTCTACTGCTCTCATTTCTTGAATATCAGAAACTCTAATATCATATATAGGCAATAAGGTTCTTAAAATTTTACTTACCACTGTCTCCTCTTCAAGTGTACCTCCAACACCTCATAGAGCATTGACTAATTCTTTTATTCTTGTGTTGTACAGTGTGATGTTTTCTCCTTCTTTCATTCTGAGATCATCAAATTTTCCTCTAAGGCTTTCTGCCTTGGCTCTCAGAACATTTGCATCACCGCCATGTACAAGATTTAGTTTGTCCCACATTTTCTTTGTAGTTGTGCAATCTTTGACATCTTGAAATTCAGCATCAGAGAGAGAGGAAGAAAGCTCTATGACCATGCAGTTGTGCTCATGCTTCACTCTCAATTGATCTACTCTTAATGGTCCTATGGGCAACACATATTCAGTATCTAAGTATTGAGTAACATCATTACCAATACCTGATAAGTGGAGTCTTATCCTGCTTTGCCATGAAGCAAAGTTGTCTTTGTTCAACTTGGGCACATATCGTCTGTTCATCTTGTGATCTTGACTTAGGTCTTGAAACCTTCCTTCTAAGCACACAAGCTCTGATACCAATTGTTATTAATAACTGAGAGGGGGGGGAGGGGTGAATCAGTGGCCTCAAAAATTTATCCTTTAATCACTAACCACCAATATAATACATCTCAGATTATTAAGTCCCTACAAGATGCATGCCATGAAATGCTTATAATAATTAACTGTCTATTGGTTTTCCTTTTCTGACCTTATTCTCCTTGATAACCGATAAGCAGTAAAACTTATTTACCGATACTCAGTAAATATGTAGAGTATACCAATCAATCCAGAAATGCATATGTGAAATGTAAAATAGTAAAGTAATAAACCATACACACATAACACATGGATTTTAATGTGGAAACCCTGTTAAGGGAAAAAACCACTGGGACTGGTACCCCAAATTTTCACTCTTTTGAAGTGAGCGCTATTAGGAGCCAACCCTATTAAAGGTTACAAACACACTGTTAGGTGTGATATTGTTAGAGGATTTTAATATGAGTCTATCACTTGTATCTGGCATGTATATGCTACCAATATTGATCAACCTCTATGGGCACAATAGGTATTTGGCATATCTAGTGCTACCTCACTACATCAGCTGCCTTCTTAGACTGTGTGTTGGTATCAGGCACTCAATTCTATCTTCATGATAAAATTGTTGGCAATCTGTTAGGATATACCTCAATTATAGAAGATTGTTAAGTCTTGCTCTGTTAAGAGGCTTGATGCTTCAATAGTTAAACTAAAACACAATGACCTATTTCTAATTCAACTTGAATTGCAGATTTTCAGATCTATTTAAGTACATTACCTCTATGATCAATGTATCAATTCAATTCTTTTTGCTCCACACTTTCTGCTCTGTGATGTTGTGCTTCATTGTTCGTCGGTGTCTGCATAATTCTTTAGCTCTTCTTCAGCTTGATTGATCAGGACTGTATGAAGTTCTTCTTCATCATTTTCTCTTCAGAGTCCTCTTTCTATTCACTCCCCTTCCCATGAATGTGATTACAAAAATTAATTATGCTTGTCTCTTATATAGACATGATATTCCTTAATTCTTGATTCTTGATTCTTGGCGTAAAAAACAATCAAGCCAATTTGATTTAAAGCTTTAACTCCTGATTTATCTCATAGTTATATTCTTTCCAACTATATAAATCTTCTTTAAATCAATTAATTAAATCTAGTTGATTAAAAAAACCAGTTAAGTCTATCCTTAAGCTCTGCCAGCTAGATATTTTGTCATTTTCTGAACTCTCTGTTCTGTCGGTCAACTCTGTAGTTAGTCATCGGTGATAACTGCGAGTTCCATCGGTGTGACTCCAGTCAGCTTTGGGATCTCCATCCGTCGGGCATCATTGGATTTTACTCGTTAGGTAACTCTATTTTCAGATCGTTGGGCATCCTATGATTTTGCTTTGTCAGGCAACACTGTCTTCTTCTCGTCGAGTATCACTATGACTTTTGTTCTTTGCCTTTACTGATGGTGTGCACTTCATCGGTGTTGTTTGTCACTTAGTGAATACTTGAATTTTATGCATTGTTGAAAGCATAACCTTTGTTCCATTGATTCTCTGAAGTCTTTTGCATTATGTACATGACCGTACAGATGATATCAAGTTGACATCAATGACAATACAAACCATTAACTGATTTAATGCCTTTCATTATCTTCAACTTAACATTATCAAACATTTAATCAGTTACATGTCATTAGATAGTTTATAGATGTTATGAATTCCATTAGTTAGTTATGAAGAATGGATTGTGTTGGTGAATAATCATTGAAACATGTCCATGAGACAGTAATCATTTATTCGGAAGTGTTATAAATATGTTAGAAAAGTAATTTATTATGAAGCTCTTAAATGTAATTAAATTAATCAATATTGTTGGAGTAGTTGTTTTAGGGAACCTATGAGGACTAGGAAATATTCAATTATGTTGCATTCATGTTTTGTGAGCATATGTGTGTTGACTCATTTGGTAATGTACATTGTAATAGTTCAAAAAAAAATTTGTTTTCATCTTTAGAGATTAGATGGTCAGTCCTCTTGGGTTCCTTGGCGGAGTGTTACATTTGGTATCAGAGCCCTAGGTTTCCACACTGGGAACTTTGGGACTCATAAATCACTTATGCTTACCCTTTAAGATGTTGTATTATATTTTTTACTGATGTTTGCATCATTCTTTCAAAATTGAATTTTAGTTATGAAAATTACATCTTTCGGTGTGTCTGTTATAAAGTGTTTTGGAAAAATACTTAGATAGTACTAATATTGAATTATCTTAGAAATTTACTTACATTTTGAAGAATTTTGTTTTTTGGGTAATAATGTATTCAAACAAATGTTTGGCTTAGGTCAAAATTAATCACTAGGGAGTCTATACCTATCACTTATATTGTTTAAAACCTAGAGTGTTTGGAAGAAAATGATTATTTTGATCATTCGTATATGCCAATGCATCTTTTAAATATCATGACATGTGTTTTGAGTTTCTGTTAAATTGATTATTTTGAGAAATTTTAAGGTCTATACATATTTCTTTCCTTGGATGATTCCCCATTCTATTATTTCCAATATAAATTATGCTAATTAAAGTTCATAGACGTGATATTTTAAGTAACTATCAACAATATGCCTAGTGATTGTGAAAGAGACAAGAGTTCGTTTGAATTGAAGAATTGAATTATTTACATGAATTAAGAAGTGATTAAGGTAGCACTCAAATAGTAATACTTTGTTTCTAGATTAAAAGTATATTGTGTTGGTTCATACGTATGTAAACGTTGAAAGTTTGGTGTCATGTTGATGTTAGAGTTTTAATGCTTATTTTCTCTTCCTTATACTTTCACAACTAGCAGAAGGAGAAACTTACAATGTATGCATCGATAAATATGCATATATAATATCTCTCTCTTCTCTACCTTGCTTGAAGGAATTGAAAGGAAAGAACAAATCTCTCTCTCTCTCTCTCTCTCTCTCTCTCTCTCTCTGTTTCCCTTTTTCAGAATAAGTTTTGAAGGACTAAAATTTTCTTAGGAAAAACAATATGACAATTATACCTTCAGTAAGATTCATATGTGCCTAATTAGAAAACACTTGGGTAAAGGGCCTATGTCCCCAAGGTTTTACCATTTATGTTTGGGTTAAAAGAAGAAGTGTTTTATTCCTGTTTTGAAAAGTTATATCATTTCTGCATTCCATGTTAATAGGTACAAAATTAATCAAGAAAGACTAAGGAAAGAATATTCTAACATCCAAGTATTTTCTCTTGGAGTTGGTATTCGATTCTCTATCTTAAAGTTTGAAGTAAACATTTGCACTTTAAATGTGTGTTTTCTAGATGCCTAGTGAATAGACAAAACCATCAGTGAGAATTATGAAAATGAATTTGGCTTAGGTGTGCATGTTAATCATAATTTCTATGGTAATATTTCTGGTTGGTTGTCTATAGTATATGAATTTTGAGTTATAGAATGCAAGTGGAATAGGATTGAATAGTTATCAATATAGAGATGAACCTTTATGTTGTTAAATAAAATCAATCATGTAGGTAATCATGGTAGTATAATATGTTGTTATCTTTACTAGGAACAAAAAGGAATCATGCATATTAGGTTAGCGGTATGATTGGCAAAGATGATTAATATGTTGGTAACATAATTAGTGGAAATCAGGTAGTAGCAATGTGTTTCTCCTCCTAATGGTTCTATGAGTATTTCTAAAGTAACAAGTTTATATGAACTCATAATCTTACTATTTAAAATTGATTGGAAGTAGGTGTGTTTGTACAAGTGCCCGACATACGGTCTATAGGGAATGATATTCTATATTAATGTTGCAATAATTGGCTAAACTATCAGAATTTATCTAGGAGTAAGGTTAGGGTAATATAAGGATAATATAGGTTATATTAGGTGTTTTCGATTTCATTATTGTAAAAATAAATGTATTTATGTGTGTGTTCTACATTATATTCGAGACACTTGATGATAGGAAGTAAATAGCTGCTACATAATAAGGAACAATTTTGTGTTTGCTAAGAGTTTCCTATAGAAATAGGTGTTAAGGTAAATTATAAGATGAATAATGCTTGGTTGAGTGCGATAATTTGATTTATTGTATAAATTTTTTATGACATGTTGTATTGGTTTTCTATTTAAGGGTCCCTATTTGAAAATTGCATAGCAACTTTTAAGATGCTTCACACTTATAATTACTCCTAAGGTTTAAAGTGATATTATATCATACTAACAAATGTAATACTTTTGTGACTCATATTTTCTATCTTGTTAGGTTTTGAGATGTTATCAAGAATTCTTACCCCTTATCTTAGTTACAATAAATAAGAACTTTGATTTTGGAAAATAAAAGTAAGAATATCAATATATAAACCATGTTTTTTTTTCTTTATACCTGGTATTAGTCCTAGTAGGAATGTATAGAAGGAACTATCAGGGGTTATGAATTGGTGTAAAATTGAAAATACATTCTAATTCTATTTGTCTTGTCTGTATAAAGTTCTTGCATTACAATAGTCTATTTCATAAATTTTACATGAGTGACCTATGTTAATCTGAAATAAGTTAAAACAACGTAAGAACCCAAAAAATTTGATAACCTGATTACTTGAAAATGTTCTATTATTTTGTTATATATTTGTTTTCTATGTATGATGAATGTTTTAGTACTTATCAACTTCTAAGAGTAAGTTGAATCTAAGGGGGGGAGGATGTAATGCCCCTCCAACCCTCACAAAACCTGATTATGCTTGTTGAAAGTTTGAGACTTTCATTCCCTCCTAATGATTCTGATTGAAGTTAGTAATCCAATCTATCTCATCTCCAAGTAAGTGTTTGATGTATATTTCTCTTTGAGTAGTGTTTCCAACTATGTGTTCATAATATTTTAGGAACATCATGTTATGAAACAATTTGATATGTTTGTTGTGTGAGGAACTTCCTTTTTGATGGTTTGAGTACACTGGGATGAATTAAGTTGGTTAAGATACTTTTATGAATATGTTCTGGATGGTGTATATATGTTGTTCAAATTTCCATAAGGATTAGATTCTTTATATGATTTACCTAATCATAATTAACAATCTTGTATGATTTTATGTATGATTGTGATGATAACTATTAATTAGGAATTAACCCAAATCACCTGATGGATCATATTATGGATTCAATCTGACCCTTGTTTTATAACTAATTAGTATTACTTTGTATTACGGGTTCTTATACCCTAGTGACATCATACTTTAACTCTATGCTTTCTCTTATTTGATTACATGATGAGATGCTTTCAAAATATGTTAGATAATAGGTTCATCCTAATGATAATTTGTAAATGATTTGAATGTCACCTAATGAATTATATTCTTAGAATATTTAATGGAATTTGGTTTATATACATGATGACATTATCAATGATGATAGTTCATTTTTATTTTTATATTATGGCGGAGCTAAAAATACTAACTCAATCATGATTTAGAATGAGTATTGTATGGTGTGCGTGTAGGATGAGGGGAAGTAGTTGTAGTCACTTCCGCGGGAGATCTACACGATATCCCACTCCCCCTCCTTATTTGTCACTACTTGCACATATATGTATATATTTGTGTTTCTCAACTTGATGATGTAGGATGCAGGTACTAGACATCGACTCCACTAGACACATAGGTCTGACCGTGCCTTTAAACTCCTTGAATGTTGTTGTTGTGGAGATATTACCAAGGTTTCCCCAAGTAGACCCCTTGTGACTTAGGTTCCTTTTTGAGGAAGTCACCCTATCTGGGTTTGGGTTGTATTATTATTTCTATGGTTTTGAGATTTAGATTCTGGTCAGTTGAATATGTTCTTTTATTCTTGAAAGTTATTTTTTTTATATGATTCTTGGCTATTTTATTAGATAAATAAATTAATATATAGAATGTATATTTTATGTGTTTAAATAAGTTTATGGCGTGACTAAATATATGTATATGTATGTATATATGGGTGCACACATATATGCCTACTGATGACATTAATTTGTCATTAGTATTCAAACAACACTTTCGATAAGCTAACACCGAAAGACAGTAAAGGGCAAACCGAAGATCAGATTGGCTAATTACCAAAAATGACTAAGTACAAAGAGAACCGATGTAACAAGGTAGTGTGTAAACTGAAAACCACAATGTAGAGAGTTAAAGTGGAACCTGACAAAGGAACCCAAAATGCAAGTTACAGTGCAGACCGATGAAACAAATTCAGTGCAACCGATAGTAAAAACCAAAGGACAGTCAAGCATGACCGAAAGATAGAATTGGCAGTCAATTGTAGACCGCAAAAAGTGGATCTGACTTCCATGTCAGATAAAGCAAGGGTATTCTATTTATAGGAAATTTAATTGTTTTTAAATATATTTCTTTAGGGACAAAAAACATTAATGTAAGTGTTTTAATCAATGTAACTGATTTAAAACACATAGACTAGGAGGATCTAGGTGCAAGTTATAAACCTGATCTTATAGTTAACATTGTTTTTATCATCAAATCGATGAAATCAATCCATCTATAAATAGATGATGTAATCATTCATTAGAATGTGTGTGGAAGAGAAAGGAGAACAAATTGAGCACATCTATGGATTGAATTGAGGGTTTTAAGAACCAAAGCAGAGAAAGAAGAATTTGATTAGCAGGATCAAGAACAGAGGAAACTGATAATCAAAGGTAATATTCAATCACAGCTAAGGTTATAATATTTTGTATGTGAACTACATATAATATGTATTGACAATAGGAGATTGCACTTACCAGGTCAATTTGTAATTTGTATTGTAAAAAGTGAAGCAAAGTGTAAGAAATCCTTTCTTGTAAGGTGGATTTAACAGTCCTATATCAAATCTCTTAACCGAGTGCACACTTAATAGTGATGATAAAATATCTTAACATAGTAGGATTTAACATGTCTCCACCGATACTCCTAACAGGGTAGATCATCAGAAGTGATCAAAATTGTAAGCCTTAACCGGCTCCTTCCATTTTGCAGATAGTGAAGTTTTGTGGGTGCCATCCCCACCACAGTTTTTACTTCCTAACAGGAGTTTTCTGCGATATCATATCTTGTGTTATGTGTCAATTATGTTCATGAATGTTTCTATGAATGATTCACATGTGTATTAATTTATGAATTTATATAACTCTCACAAAGATAGTGTAGTTCAGATTGAATGGATATGCAATTGATTACTAAGGTTAATTGATTAAAGAACATGAAATTTTTTTAGAGGTACTGATTAACCCCTCCCCTCTCAGTAATACTTCCCATTAAACCCAACAATTGGTATCAAAGCTAAGTCTCTTCTTGAAAAATCTTAAAGGCTTAAGAGAAAAGATCATACAATGGAGAAGTACAAACTTGATAAGAATATTGAGAATAAAAAGCTTGAGATATAGATGTTCTATGAATAATATAAAGAAGCTAGAATCAATATGAGAGAACTATTGGATGAGAGGAAAGGAATGACAACTCAAAGCAATGAAAAAGATTATCAAGAAGAAGAGATTCCATATTTCTTTGCGTCTTCAGGATCAAATACAAGCAAAGCATCAGATACATCAAAATAGAACATCACAAATCTAAAGGAGATCAATCAAGATCTGACAGAGAAAATAAAGATGCAGCAAATCGGTCAAGAGACCTAGATGGTTAGAATGATTGATGTGACGAGTTCTGCAAGACAAGGTAAAACAGAAAGAACACTAGCTACTGATGACAGGAGGAAGATTACAGAGAAACTACAAGAAAAAGAGTTATAAATACAAAGGCATGCAGAGTCACCATGAGCTCACAAATCAAATTATTCTCATGAGTCAAGAAGCAAACAAAATGAATGTTGAACTCATTCAGAGAGTATGGATTATCGGTGAACTAAGAGAAGAAAATGAAAAACTAAAACATGAGGTTAGAATTCAACAACAACATAATGAAGTTATCAGAAAGGCTGAATAGAGCAATAAAATAATGGATGATTTTCTGGAAGGACAACGAAGAGTTAAAAACAACAACAGTCTAGGTTTTACTGAAAATGGAGAATAATCAAATCAATCCAATCCAAAGAATGTTTATGAAAATCCAAGACCAAGAAATCTTACATGCAAACATTGTGGAAAGCAAGGTCACACAAAAAATATGTGCAGAGGCCAAATGAAAGGTATTCCTAAATCTACACCTTCATTCATAGGATTTTGTAATAAATGTAACAAGAAAGGACATAAGGCATATGAATGTAAGTCTAAGATAGAACAGCCAAAGAAGGAAACCTACATGGACAAATACTGTCCTAGATGCAAAATGAATGGGCACACAAGTCTTGAATGCTGGAAAAAGAAAAGGTAGGCATGGAAGCCAAAAGGTCAAGACACTCCATATCAACCGAAGCATATCGGTAATCAGTATGTATGTGACTAAAATAATTGGACAAATTACACAGCATGTGGAAGGTATGGTCACATTGCTGCAAACTGTATGAGACTATGGACTAGAAATTCTAGAGGATGGACTAACCCCGGAATGGCATGCTTACACTATCACAAAGTTGGTCATCTCAAAAAGGACTGTAGAGACCGAATGATAGAGACAGGCACATACCCCAATGGAAACACCATTGAAGATATCCAGAGGGCTAGAGACAAGATGTGGAGAAAATTTTCAAGCAATGATGAAGTTGGAATGAGCAATGAAAATGGTGACACCCCATCCAATGGATCTGGTGACATCACCAACCCCACCTAAGCAGAACAAGTAAGTATGGAACTGCATTAAACCTAATCTATTACTTTACATCAGTTCCATAATATGATGATATAATTCCAAATTAGCATAAGAAAGATGCATCATTGTTATACTTGTTGAAAAATGTGAAAACTATGTCTTCAGGCATATATACTGAAACCCGTTGGTATACACGTAAAGGAAAGATTGCCTATATTTACCAAGAGATGTCGGTTACAAATAAAATTTATTATTATTGATCGAGACTCATTAGTAAACAAGCACATGAGCCAGCTATCTGTGTTACTGAAACCTATCGGTAGAGTCTAAGTCAACTTTGACTGCTCAAAAATGTTGAAAGCATGATCGATGGTAATAAAGTCTCCACTGACCAACTCAGTCTTCAAACACCAACAAGTTGGTGAGAATTTATTACACGCATTTTAGGGAAATGACAATAAATAGGGCACTGGAGTGACTCATTTGTCATGACACCTAGAGCAGAGTGAGAAAAGGCAATTTTGGATAGAAAGGAACCAAGTTGTAGAGCGATCACAACTCGACCACCAAGCACTCCAAAATAGTTCAAAGATCTATGCAAATACAATAGTAAGTTCTACAGACTGATAACTCCGTTCTTTACGCATTTACGAAGAAGCCCTAAGTTTCTGAAAATGGCATCAACATCACGATCCATAAAAGCTAAGAAGGCTAAGAAGGATGAATTTGAAATCATCAAAAACAATGCATGTGAGGAACCTAAATATAAGATTCATCCAGAGGTTGTCTCACAGCCCGATGACTCTGGTGCATTCTCATGCATACCAGCTAAGGTTTTGATACTTGAGGAAGTTTGACCCTTCATACACTGCAAGATTGCATAAATTAGAATGACAAAGATGGAAGAAGCTTACCAGAAGCTTTGTAATGAAGATGGAACACTTAAGGATGACCACAAATACATTGAGGTAAAAGGGCTTACTAATGCCCTAAAGTTTTTGAAAGTCTTCAAAACTGACTGGATTCAGTTAGTGCTAAGAAGAATGCACAATAACAAGTTATGATTGGATGAATCGAAGGAAATAACCTGAGATGTTATCCATCTGGTCACTGGTTACCCCATAACCGATAAAGTAAAGGTGCTCAAGCACCCACCAAAGGCGGAGACTAAAAAGATGACTAGAGCCAAATGGGATGGGCGTGGACTGAAAGTGACAACCATAGCTGATGATGAAATTAAATTTGGTGCATGTGTACTAGGTTACAAATTCTTCCAGGCTAGTAGATTAAACAGTATTTCTTCAAGTGTTGTGGATACAACTTACAAAATTGTGAAGAAAGGCACACGATTAGACTTGTCTGAGCTACTACTAAATCAGTTGAAAGAAAATATCAAGACAATAAGAAATGAAAAGTCAAATACATGTAAGTTTGGCTCATTAATCATGTGTATTTTCTTGTATTTTCAAGAAAAGTTCCCATCTGTTGGAGATGTAAAATGGGATAGCACCAAGCCAGTAACAGTGCAAATCAATGAGCACATAGATGCTCTAGGAGATAATTTTGAAACTAACATGGATGAATACTTTAATGTATTCAAAGACCGAATGAAAAAGAGGGTAAGGATACCCAAGAAACTCATCAAGAAATTTAAGGATGAGATATGCTTCATGGTCAACACAGACCACACTTACATCAAACCTGTAGTTGCAAAAACATCATGGTTGCAACCATTGGAACATGAGATCAACATTGATCTTTCAACAAAGGCAATTGATGCCTTAATCAATGAGCCACTGGACAAAAAGAAACCAAGGTTTGGAACATATGAGGAGGCCAAGAAAAAAATTACATCAGGCCTAGTAGTCAAAAGAATTGTGAAGAAGAAGGAAAAAATGGTAAAGAATCTCATGAAGATTCTATCTGTAGAAGAGCAAGAAGGTGAGCAAGATGAAGAGATAGAACAAGAGGAGGAAACCAAAGAACAAGTGTTTGACGGTAAAGATGATGAAAAGAATGACTCAAAGGAAAAAGAGTCAGAATCACCACCTCCTCCGCCATAAAAGAGACCTAGAACTACACCTGCTTCAAGGGCCAGAAGCCAAACGTCAAAAGATTCTACTCCTTCACCCCTTAACAAAGGAAAATTCAGGACATATAAGAGAAAAGCACCTGCATCGAAGAGAGGACAAAATAAGAAGGGTAGACAATTCATCAGAACCCGAGAGGATATAGAGGATACTGAGTGAGATGAAGCCTTAGAGGTAGAAATTGTCAAGGTAAAGGAACCTGACACCATTGATGACATTTTTGTTTACATTGCAAATTCTAGATCTATTACTGATCCACATATTAGAAAATGGGGAAAACAAAATCAGGAAGATCAGAATAAGATTGAAGAAGCTATGATAGCTAAGATGTATAACTTAAAATATGTACCCATACAATTTGAAGAAAGTTATGTACCACGGGAACTCTTGGATATATTATCCGCCTGATGGACATTTGCTTTGGAAAATGTGAAAGAAATTAGAGAGAGAGTACTTGTCTCTCTAATGCCACCTGAGTCAAAAAAGTTAGAAATACATGAAATGATGGAGAAACACAAGAAAGAATTCTCACCAAAGCTACAGGCATACAAATTTCTTGAAGGCAATTTAATTGAACTTGAAAAGGACAGTCACAATAAATGGTGCAAAATCATGAATAGGCCAGTTGAGAAAGATAGTCCTGACAAATACCTTCAACAACAAGAAGTTGATAAGGCAAACAAAGATAAAACATCCATTGAGATGGATAAAGAGGAAGATGATACAATAGGGAATAAAAATGAAGATATGGTAGATGAAATATGGGATGATACCACAAATGACAACGTTGTGGATACTAATGTCATCGACATTATTGATGACCCATGAAAAGAAATCAATAAGGATGAAGATGTCACTGTTGTCAAAGATACAACCGACGAACAAGACACAACAATTGATGGAGCACAGGTGATCATTCTAGGAAAACTACCAATATTGATACAAGCTATCATTATCATGCAAGAATCAAGTAAATCACCTGAAAAGGAAACTCCAAAGGATGTAGGTGAAGAAGTAAATAAAGATAACACCGATGATCAGATAAACATCAGAGATACTCAGAATGTAACCAAAACTAGCAAGTTTATAGAAGGAGGTAAGAAATACTCAAGAGAAGAATGAGAACACCAAGGCAGATGATGCGAATGACTCAAATGAAGGAGACAAACCAAAATATGGAACTCCTGAGAAAACTGACAAAGGTGCTACCGACAATGCTAAGGTGAATGTAGAGACGTCTGCAGACACCCGATGAGATGAAACTGATACAAAGCAACAGAAAGATGCACAACAAGTCACATCATCAAGCACAACTGAAAAGGCTGAAAAGTTAGCAATGGTGCTCCACTCCACTAAATCATAGAAGAAGAAGAAGAAGAAGAAGACAAAGAAGAACAAGTTGGAGGTTACGCTTGATGAAATCATTGAAATACCAAAGTGTGACTCCACTACACTTGACATGGATGCACTAAAAGAATATGGAGAGATATACCAAAGGAAGGCATTAAAAGAAAAGATGAAGAAACAACATAAGGAATCAATGGTACTAGAGACAACACAAGACATTCTACACCAGATTGTACCTGATGTTGATATTCATCAAAGAAAGTCCATAATTGATCAACTAGCTATCCTCACTGATGCCATCAAAACTCAAAATTTTGATGCGGAGAAAGCAACTGAGGAGAGAGCAGAAATGAAATATCAACAAAAGCTTCTAGAGAACGTCAGCCAAGAAGTGGCCAAAAATAAGGTAAAGCTATCAGAATTCATATCAGAATTAGATCCCATTTTATCTGAAGAAATAACCTTAATCCAAAAGCTAAGCACAATTGAAAAGTTCACTCAAGAAAATAGTGACAACATAGCTAAGCTGGATACAGATCTAGCAAATAGTGTTAGTACCCTAACAACCGATGGAGAAAATGCAGTCAAACTGCATTATAAAAATATCATAGAAGTAAAACGGTTAAGGAAAGAACTATGGGAAGTAGAGACATGATTTAGAGAAGAATTAACTGAGCTACAGGCCCAAATTCTACCAAATCTCACACTGCTACAACAACATATCAGTTCTGCAAGACAACTGATAGTAAATCCTGAGAT
Source organism: Thuja plicata (assembly GCA_018584345.1). NCBI lineage: Eukaryota > Viridiplantae > Streptophyta > Pinopsida > Cupressales > Cupressaceae > Thuja > Thuja plicata. The sequence goes on from MU226113.1 coordinate 484,371, forward strand.
GTCTGTAGCCGACAACATCTATGATATGCATGCCAAGATAACACTTGAGAAAATGGCTCTAGAAAACCTGAAGGAGCAATGGGAGAAAATGATGGAAGACATGAAGTCTTCTCATTCACACATTTTTGATAAGCTCTAAGGTAATTTACCTTTTCCCTTAATATCAAATAAAGGGGGAAATGATACTTGTACAAAATATCATTGAAAATGTTATGTACACTTAGTAAGAATGGGAAAAAGGTAGATATGTATATGTACATTCATAAAGGGACAGTGGTATGAAGAAGGAAAATATATCATATGTACAGATATACTGACATATACATAGGGGGAGTCAATAAATGACTAACGATTATATATGCTGTATATACTTAACATTTTGTTGGTATTTTGCACATATCAGTTTTTGATACTAATGTCAAATGGGGAGATTGATGACATTAATTTGTCATTAGTATTAAAACAACACTTTCGGTAAGCTAACACCAAAAGACAGTAAAGGGCAAACCGAAGATCAGATTGGCTGATCACCAAAAATGACTAAGTACAAAGAGAATCGATGACACAAGGTAGTTTGTAAACCGAAAACCACAATGCAGAGTGTTAAAGTGGAACCCGACAGAGGAACCCAAAATGAAAGTTACAGTGCAGACTGATGAAATAGATTTAGTGCAACCGACAGTAAAATCCAAAGGATAGTCAAGCATGACCAAAAGTCAGAAACGACAGTCAGTTGCAGCCCGCAAAAAGTGGATCTGACTTCCATGTCAGATAAAGAAAGGGTATTCTATTTATAGGAAATTTAATTATTTTTAAATCCATTTATTTAGGGACAAGAAACATTAAAGTAAGTGTTTTAATCAGTCTAACTGATTTAAAACACATAGAATAGGAGGATCTAGGTGCAAGTTGTAAACCTGATCTTAGAGTTAACATTGTTTTTATCATCAACTCGATGAAATCAATCCATCTATAAATAGATGATGTAATCATTCATTAGAATGTGTGTGGAAGAGAAAGGAGAACAAAGTGAGCACATCTATGGATTGAATTGAGGGTTTTAAGAACCAAGCCAGAGAAAGAAGAATATGATTAGCAGGATCAAGAACAGAGGAAACTGATAATCAAAGGTAATATTCAATCACAGCTAAGGTTATAATATTTTGTATGTGAACTACATAGAATATGTATCAACAATAGGAGATTGCACTTACCAGGTCAATTTGTAATTTTTTTTCATTCTAACAAGTGAAGCAAAGTGTAAGAAATCCTTTCTTGTAAGGTGGATTTAACAGTCCTATATCAAATCTCTTAACTAAGTGCACACTTAACAATGTTGCTAAAAGCTCTTAACAGAGTAGACTTTAACAGGTCTCCACTGATACTCCTAACAGGGTAGATCATCAAAAGTGATCAAAATTTTAAGCCTTAACTGGCTCCTTCCTTTCTGCAGATAGTGAAGTTTTGTGGGTGTCATCCCCATCGTAGTTTTTACTTCCTAATAGGAGTTTTCTACGATATCATATCTTGTGTTATGTGTCAATTATGTTCATGAATGTTTCTATGAATGATTCACATGTGTATTAATGTTATGACTTGATATAACTCTCACAAAGATAGTGTAGATTAGATTGAAAGGATATGCAATTGATTACTAAGGTTAATTGATTAAACAACATGAAAATTTTTTAGAGGTACTGATTCACCCCTCCCCTCTCAGTACTACTTCCCATTAAACCCAACACCTACATATATAAATAAATATATTTGTGTATGTATAAAGATCTGTATATGTATAATTGGAACTATGATATAAATATTATATTGAGATATAAAATAAAATAACAAAAGAACTAATATTATTATGCCTAATAGGCAAAACTAGCTTTCTAGGATATTTGAACTCAAGACCTCCTAGGAGTAAGGCTAGCTAGTTACCATTGGGATATGTGTGTTACTTGATCATCTATGTTATCTTAAACATATTTGAGTACTTCATAATATTATTTAAGTTAATAAATAATTAAATTTTGACTTATCATTCACGGGAATAGTTGATTAATTTGAAACCAACTATAGAAGTTGGAGAAGTTGCTTCACGTAAATAAACTCCTCCAACCATATAGTTGTCTATATGTATAGGTGAAATATTTTATGGGAGGGGGACTTGGTTTTGGGGGGATTTTGATAATAATCTTTTCAATGTGGAAATGGTGTTATTTAATCAAGAATTGAGGAAGAGAACAATGTTTTATTTTTCTAAGAAAATGGAGAAATGGTTGTTGCAAGAAATATACATTCCTGATATGGAGGCCATATCTCTCTAACCAACCGTTGGATCTTCCTAAGTTTATAATATGTTGGTAAGAACTTAATTTAGCCACTTCTCACCAGAGAGATCGATGAAATATGATGTAGTTTGAAAGTTATAGATCACTGTGCGTGGGTCTATCCAAGAGGACATCAAGAAGGAAGTTGGATAGCCTAAAGGTTGATGGAATTGCTCTAATACCAAGGGAATTCTCTGGAAGGCTCTAGGAAGAGTCTAAAAATAGAAATAATTTTCTTGTGTATATTTTATTTATTTTAGGAATCTATTTTCTATTGTTTCTATTCTATTATTGATCATATTTATAGACAAGTAAGGTAGTTTAAAAATGTTCGTAATAGAATCTTGAAATTAAGTATCTATATCTAATGTGTTGGATTGATGAGTTTGTCACTATCTATTACTAGGAGTGATTATGTCTCCTTGTGTGTCTTTTAATTCCATGTGGATTTTATGTTAGAATAGTGGTTAAAGTCCTACTTAAATTATTTTTGAGTTTCGGAAGGTTTAGGATGTCAGTTTATCACCCTTCCTTTTGATAGATTATTTCATTTGGGATTATTATCTTCTATGTTCATTTTATTGCTTGAATTTGATCATAATGTTTTACTTATGGTGTCTTGAGTATGTGACATCCTTTTAATATTCTTAAGTTGTTTATGGTTAAGGTTAGGACTCATCCTGGTGGTCTGACCCAAAGTGGTTTCCAGGGGATCCTATCGGTAAGTTTGTAATCAAGTGATAACCTTAAAATTAACTTGGGAGGGGGGATTCAAAAGATAATGAAAGACACATAATCATTCCCACATAGTCTTGTTGGAGTACCAGGACCATGGGTAACTTCCATGATGGATCCCTATTCTTAAATGGGGGACCAGGGTTACATGGTTGCCAGGAAGGATCCCAATAAATAGGATCTGTGATGACACTCACTTAGAGGGTATGCTAGAAACCTAACCCTTGTATATAATTAAGTGATATTTTGTTATTTCTTGTATTTGTTTAAGTTATTGTTTTGTGAAGCCTTAGATTGCTTAGGGCCTTGTGTGCACCTTTTTTCTATCTCTTAGGACAGGGGAGTGGAACTTCACGGTTCCACGTGGTTGGGTGGTTAATTTTATCGAGGTACTGTTCATGGTTGCATGGATGACTTTGCCTTTGTATTCACGCTTAGAAGCTATCAAAGATTCTACTTCTGCATCATGTACTTCAATGAATTTTAATTCTGATATATTTATTTATTGAAAGCCCTTTTTGGGTAATGTAATGAAATGTAAATTAAGGGTGAATCAATGTAATGGGAATGGGTATTTCTAGGTGAAATGAAGGGAAAAGTTATGCTCTTACTTGTATATCTCACAAATATTAAAATAATTTAGAATTATTCATTTGGCTCCCTCTAATGCTATCTTGTCATAAATTAAGTGAGCTCTTAAACGAAAATTTATTCTTATAGTTGTCTCTTGTTTTGTGAATAATGATCTAGCTTAGATTGATATGATAAGTAAGTTTCGTTATATAATTGACTATAAATGAATATTATGAAATGATTTGTTTATGAATGAACTTTTGTTTATGTCAAAGAGAAATGTTATTGTTAGATAAGAAGGTCTATAGGAAATGATAAATGATAATGGAATTACAATTGTGGAATAGTTGTATAATTAAGAAAGGAGATGCCAAATATTAAGAGAAGTTTATAGAAAAGAAGTACAAGACATTTCTGGTTTAGTGTAACCTGTGATAGTAACTCAATAAAATGATTTACATATTGTTAACTCATGATTAACGTTAAGAATGAGTAAGGACCACTTTGGTTGGTGCCTTAAAATGTATCCAGTAGGATGTACATCTAGGTGGTAGGGTATGCGACAATGAATGATAATATTTACCCTAATGTCTTAATGAAACTAAATTTATAAGATAGTTTATAGATGTTATGAATTCCATTAGTTAGTTATGAAGAATGGATTGTGTTGGCGAATAATCATTGAAACATGTCCATGAGACAATAATCATTTATTCGGAAGTGTTATAAATATGTTAGAAATGTAATTTATTATGAACCTCTTAAATGTAATTAGATTAATTAATATTGTTTGAGTAGTTGTGTTAGGGAACCTATGAGGACGAGGAAATCTTCAGTTATGTTGCATGCATGTTTTGTGAGCATATGTGTATCAAATATTTTGGTAATGCACATTGTAATAGTTCAAAAAAAAAATTGACTTCATCTTTAGAGATTAGATGGTCATTCCTCCTGGATTCTCCGTCAGGGTGTTACATAAAGCATACCAAGCCCCCAAGGCTAAAGTACTCCTACCAAACTCATAATCCGTAGTTGCTACCCAATGATTATATCTTTTGAATGCTTGAATGTTGAAAATAGTAGATCAAAGAAGAAAGAAGGATTGAAGAACTATTTATTTCTCCAATGAATGTCCACAATAACTTGTCCACAAAATGCTTTCTTGCATCAAAGCCTCATCATATCTTGTCCTCCTATAACATCCTCTTGCATTCTTGCATCATCATCTCATGTCAAATGAAGGGAAAAGATAGTGCTTATATAGAGATTTCAAGGTAAGCCTCCTAGGGAAATGTGAGGGCCCCTAATTCAAATTTCACCTCAAATTATGGTCCAATCACAATTTCCAACTAAGGAGGAAATTCATTAATTAAATTTTGGTTAAAAACCCTTCCGCATTCGGATCCGGGGGCCAATTTTAAATTTAGGTCCCCGCTATGATCCAAACTTGAAAGTGGGAACCAAAACATAACAAAGGTCAAGGGAGACCTCAATCCTAACCTTGTTCAAGGTCGACCTCGACCCTGACCTGAGGTTTCAATCTAGTCAACTTAGTGTGCAAGTGAAGTTTCTAGGTCGACCAAAGACCTAGGATGATGGGAAAACAAAATAGAGTGCTAGAAAAGGGCACATGGGCCTAGAAGAAATGTGATGAAGGCTAGGAGGACTAGTACATAGTTAATACCTATAAAATAGGTCCACAAAGAAGGAAATCAAGGAGAATCCTTAGGATCCTAACCCTAATTTCACCCAAAAATGAAGAATTACCAAGTGCAGATGCATCCTAAATGCAAATCTATAATGTAAATGCACTAAATGAGGGTGCTAAACCTACCAAGATGGAAGTGCTTCCATTTTAAGATGATACATTTATCCCCTACTTTAGCTTAGATATTACACTACTTGAATATGCAAGCTATATAATCACCTAAAAATGGTCACATAAACCCTAGACCCCCAATCTCAGCAATTAATCAAGAAAACCTAATCTTGATTAAACCTAAGTGTTAAATCAAATAGGCAATTATCGAATTCAAACTGATCTGACCTAAACCCTAGGTCCTAATCAATCATCGTACTTGATTAATTAATTAATTCCTAAAATCATAATACATTGACAAATAAACCTTATGTT
>MU226113.1:495149-506471 GCA_018584345.1 Thuja plicata
AAATCACTATCAAGGCGTATGATGAACAAGAAAGATCTTCTAAAGGTCTCGTGACTTTACCAATCCGCATAGGTCCTGTTGAGAGGGATGTTACCTTCCAAGTTCTAGATCTTCCACTCGCCTACAAAATTATATTGGGAAGACCCTGGATCCATGAGATGCAGGCAGTGCCATCAACGTTTCATCAATGCATCAAATTCCCATTCAATGGTGTAGAAGTCATTGTTCCTGCAAACACTAGTTATGCCTGTAATGCACTAAGACAAGCAGTAGATACCCTTGTCCCACACAACAGTGATGCATCTGACTTTGAATCAGCGGATAATTTACTGAAAGAAATGGAAAAGAACCTCAAGATAAAGGTCATGGGTATGGGTGGATACACAGTGGAACCTGTACTGTCACTTACATCTCTTCCCAGATCACCTAGGTCTTATGGATAACCGTCAGAAGAGATGAAACCATCAACATCCCAAGAAATCTATGATGAGACCTTTGTTAAAGAAAACACACCATTAGAGGATGAACAAGAGGAAAGAGTCATTTTGGCTTGGTTATATAAAGAACCTAAAGATAATGAAGATGAACAACGTGTAATACCCCCAGAAAAATTTGGTGTGGGGTATAAAGTGGCTTGTAAAATGGGGTATTCGGGTAAAGGACCCATTGGACCTAATCAAAATGGTCTTAAAGAACCTATCTCTGCTGACTACAGATGACCTAAAGACACAATGGGTCTAGGGTTCTTATCCAAGAAAGAACAAAGAGCGAAGAATCGCCTAGATAAAGGAAAGGGACATCAGGTTCTAGAAGAACAAAACACAACAATAGAAAGCACTGATATACCCACTTGCAACTAGGATGATTCAGATGAATCTGATGCAGAGGATGTATATCCTTATCCCATTCCTCCCAATATTTTGGTTCTTCTATTTGCTGAAGATAAACCACAGGTCAACGCTATTGAAGAGCGTGTTCTAGAGGAATCATCAATGACTTCTGATGAGTCAGAAACTACTAAATCTAAACAAGCTTTGGATATAGAAGAACAGATTCTAACCATAGCAGAGTTTTTAGGTAGAACTCATCCAAACTGGGGGCAAAGAGTAGATTTCACTCATGTCCTAGATATGAAACCTAATGATGAAATAGATTCACATGAATATGAGTTTGACAGTCTTTCAGAGGGCACTTTAGATATAAAGATGGAGACCACGCACGAAGTAGGTGAAGGCTTAGAGGCTAGATCGGATGAGTTGGGACCTCCTATTTTTGACATGGGCTTCGATGATGCCATTAGGGCTCTTTCTAATTCGAATACATCTATACAAGGTTCAGGTCTAGGAATCTACTTAACTGTCAACATCTACGATGAACATACCGTGAATTCCCTTGAACCCAGTGAACCTTTGCCGCTAATGCATCCTGAACTCATTGATTGGTCCTTACAAGGAAAACCTGCTGAAATGCCTACATTTTCCAATGACTATGATTTAGCCTGCTATCTTAATGCCACTGAACCTGTCACTTCTTCCACCAGTGAACCTAGTGTGAGAATGACTGAAGTGGACATCAAGTATCTCAGTTATAAGATAAAAATGAGAAAAAGAAAAGGGTCTGAAGGAGAAAACCACATTGTGGCAGTTTCAGAACCCAAAACAGTAAAAAGAAAAGACACATCCAAAGGTGAAAACCTCTTTGAGGCACCTAAGGATGGGATTCTTGATGTCTTGCCTAGTCATTTACAGGAACGATCATTAGTGCTTATAGAGCCAACTCAACCAGTGAATATTGGTACGGAGGAACATCCACACATCATTCATGTAGCTAAATCTTTGTCTGCAGAAGAGCTCAAGGAATTCACAAAATTCTTTAAAGAGAAGAAGATAAAATTTGCATGGACATACTAAGATATGCCTGGTTTAGATCTAGACCTTATCATGCATCATCTCTCAATAGCTCCTGGAGTAAAACCAGTGAAACAAAAACTTAGAAAAATGCACCCTCATGTTGCATTACTTATCAAAGCTGAACTGGAAAAGTTACTCAAAGCCAGATTCATCCAAGCTATTGACTATGCATAATGGATATCCAACATTGTACCAGTGTCAAAGCCAGACAAATCCATCAGAGTCTGCACTGATTTTAGGGATCTCAACAAAGCATGTCCAAAGGATGACTTTCCTTTGCCTAATATTGACGTGATTGTGGACATGACTGCTGGGTATGAAATGTATTCTCTCATGGATGATTTCTCAGGGTACAACCAAATCAAGATTGCTCCCAAGGATCAAGAAAAGACTGCCTTCACATGTGCCTGGGGAACATTCTACTGGAATGTCGTGCCCTTCGATTTGAAAAATGCAGGAGCTACCTATCAGAGGGCAGTAACAACTATCTTCCATCATATGATGCACAAAACTATGGAAGACTATGTGGATGATACACTTGCTAAATCAAATAAATGATCTCTACACTTACAAGACTTAGGCCCAATCATGGATAGAATGGAAAAGTTTAACTTACGGTTGAATCCTAAGAAATGTGCATTCGGTGTTACATTTGGCAGGCTGTTGGGTTACATTATCTCATCTAAAGGCATAGAATTCGATCCTGAAAAGGTGCGAGCGATACTGGAAATGTCACCTCCTAAGAACATAAGTCAAATGAGAACACTCCAAGGGAGAATCCAGTCTATCAGAAGGTTCATCTCACAGTTGGTTGATAGAGCACAACCACTTACCAAGACTCTGCGCAAGGGCATTACTTATCAATGGAGTGAAGAATGTGACAAGAGCTTCACTCAAATAAAAATGTACCTGGCGAACCCACTAGTACTCATGTCACGTCAACAAGGCAAACCATTGATTTTGTATATTTCATCTACCTCAACGTCACTGGGGGCATTACTAGCGCAAGAAGATGAAGACAAGAAAGAACGTGCTATATACTATATCAGTAGAACATTGGTGTCCTATGAGATGAATTACTCTATGATTGAGAAAGCATGCCTGGTAGTAGTCTTTGCATCTCAGAAATTGTGTCACTACATGTTGGCTCACTCAGTCAAACTGGTGGAAAAAATTGACCCTTTGAAGTATCTCCTGAGCAAAACTACCCTCACTGGAAGATTGGCTAAGTGGGTTATGCTTCTTAGTGAATTTGACATAGAATATATTGAGCATAAGGTAATCAAAGGGAAAGCAATTGCAGATCAACTGGCTGATGCTCCACTTCATGATGAAGAACCAATCAATGCTGAGTTCCCAGATGGATCTATTTTGCACATCATTCACAGATCCTGGAAAATGTTCTTCAATGGATCATTCACGCAACAAGGTTCAGGTGCAGGGATTTTGTTTCTGAGTCCTCAAAACTATTCCATTCCAAAGGCGTACAAGCTCTTGTTTCCTTGTACAAATAACATAGCAGAATATGAAGCACTGGTCAATGGAATCAAATTGGCTCTTGAATGGAATATTTCTGAGTTACATATCCATGGTGACTCTCAACTTGTAATCAACCAAATCAATGATGTATACCAAACTAAGAATGAAAAACTCATGCCTTATAAATGGATGGTTGATGACTTTAAGAAATATTTCACTCACATCACATTCCAACAAGTCCCAAGGGTATAGAACAGAGCAGCTGATGCTATGGATACACTAGCTTCCTCGCAACAACAAGAGGATGACTTCCGTTATGAGTTCCTGGTGGAAGAAATCAATTTCCCTTCCTACAACTCCCCTGACTCCCAAATGGTCTATTCAGTCATTGAATAGGAATCCTCCCGCTATCACCATGTCTACTCTTACCTGCGCCATCAGATCATTCCTAGTGGACTCACCAAAAATGAAAAATGACACCTCATCCGCAATACCTCACGGTATGTTCTTGTGGCCAACAATTTGTATAGGCGAGGATTAGACAGTACTTTGGTTAGGTGTTTAGAAAAAGAAGAGTCTAAACATGCGTTGTCTGAAGTCCATGAAGGAATTTGTGTTTCTCATTCTAATAGTCTAACTCTGGCCTGAAAACTACTTAGAGCAGGGTATTATTGGCCAGACATGGAGAAAGAAGCTATCAGGTTTGCAAAGACTTGTAAGAAATGCCAGCTGCATGGAAATCTTATACACGCTCTAGCAAGGGAGATCATTCCTTTTGTAACACACTGGCCCTTTCAACAATGGGCATTTGATCTCATTGGGTAGCTTTACCCCTCATCTTCTAATAGACACAAGTTCATTATCACAGCTACTGAGTATTTTACCAAGTGGGTTGAGGTGGTCCCACTCATTAAAGTGATAGGACAACAAGTCTCACTGTTCATTCTGAACCACATCATTTGTCACTATGGAATACCTTCCTCCATCATCACTGACAATGGAGGTCAATTTAAGAACAACATTATGGATGAGTTGTGTGAAAAATTCAAAATCACACAACATTGTTCGTCAATATATTACCCACAAGGTAATGGGCAGGCTGAGGCCTCCAATAAAAATTTGTTGAAAATATTACATCACACAGTTAACAAGTCTGGAAGGGATTGGCACCTGCAGATCAATCCTGCATTATGGGCTTACAGAATGAGCATCAGAACACCTACAGGGGCAACCCCATTTGCACTGGTATATGGGGCAGAAGCCGTCTTACCCCTAGAGGTAGAAATCTCATCTCTTAGGGTTTCTTTGCGCAGACTTGTACCAGATGAAGAGTACCAAGTTTTGAGACTCCAAGAACTAGAGCTACTGGATGAATGTCAAAAAGTGGCCTTTGATCACCTCAGAGTTTATCAGAAAATAATGTCAAGAGGATACAACAAGAAAGTCAGACCTAGAGAACTTTAGGTGGGAGACCTTGTGTTGAGAGAAAATCCCCGTAATCAGTAACATAGAGAATAGAAGGGGAAGTTTGAACCCAACTAGCTGGGTCCCTATATCATTACTGCAACATTCAGCTCCGGAGCCTACCAACTCTCCACACCTAAAGGAGAGCCGCTTCGAGAGCCCATTAACACTCTCCATCTGAAGAAGTTCTACACCTAAGGCATTCTCGGTGATCAGCACCATGTACATAGTAATGTCCTGAAAAATATCTAAAAATTGGAAAAAGTCCTGAAAAAATGATCATCTTGGTGAAAACCTAGCAATAGGCGCCTTGATGCATCAATCAAAAAAATTTAAAAAAATGGAAAAATACAAAAAAATTGACAAAGAAGAAAAAGTGCCTTGGTGAAAGCCTGGTAAACAGGCGCCATGGTAGAACAAATAGAATCTCTGCCAAGTAGGTGAAAACTTGGTAAACAGGTGCCTCTTGTACTCAACACTCCATCTATCAATGCTCAATCTTGGCACTCCTTTGCTTCAATTTGTACATATCTTTCAGTCACTTTTGTGACACTCTGGTTCTTCTAAGAACCCTCCTAGCTTGAAACCGATCCAGAGTCATAACTTGGGGGCAATCAAATCAAATTTGTCCTCGCAGTATGAGTCAATTTAGTTATCATCGTTTGCTACTTGGGGCATGGGTCCCCAATTTGGTCACATCTTCGGTTTACACCAGAGTCAGTAATATTGTCATTTCTGAAGGACAACTTGCTACTAACATAAACAGGTGTTTCTCAACACCACAATCAACAGTGTTTCTTAACACTATCTTTGGATACATTTGTGTTTCTTAACACACATTGGATATCGTGAATGTAAACAACAGATCGATAGCAATCAAACACAAAGCACTCACAAGCACAACGGTGTTTCTCAACACCCTATACCTATACACATTTGAAAACTTTGAAACTGGCTGAAGTATGTTGAACTTCTATTTGTATGTTGCCTGTTCTCATTGATTTCATTAATCTTTTCTTTGTCTACTGCTTGTTGGTGTGGTCCCGATGACCCGGCAATGTCAAATAATCAGGGTGTATGTGATAAGAGCTCCTGCATTAATGCGGAAAAGCCTCACATCCCTTGATCCTCTTTATTTGTACGCTAAGGTGAGGTCAGAACTATCTCCTTGTTTGTTATTTATCTGTTTGTTTACACAAGCGCGCACTCATGGTTATCTTGGCTTTGAATGCCTCGATACTGGTGTGCTCTTGCACTATCAAAACTAGAAACAATGTTCACGTCATCTTGGCTGTTGTGCCTCGATGCTTACATTAGTTTCCCATATCTTATCCGATGAAAGTCATATTCATATTCTTATGGTCGTAGTGGCACCAGTAAGGATTGTATCGACTTCGATGTTCCAAAAATGCTCAATGATGAAAATTTTCAATGCTAAAGCTCAGTGACTACACCCTAGGTTGCATTTTTTGCATTCATGTTAGTCTTGCATCTACATCTGCATAGTGATGAAATCAGCATAATAACTTTATCTCTCTCTAATGTGAAGGATTTGAGATTCTAATCAATCAATCTTCTCATCGTCAAGTGGTCATGACACACCTTGCTCAATCAACTGTCCTGATTCTATTTTCAGGATCAAAATCAAAATCTGAATTTGACCACTTGCACAACCAATAGAAATCTCTCATGCTTTTCTTCTCATCAATCCATGTATCTTACTTTTGGTCAATCTTGGTCAATATGACCTCTCATCAAGTACAGATTGTGTCCTCACCACGCAGGACCTCTTTCTAATCCGATCAGTTTCTTCCTAAATTGTCTAATCAATTGAATTTCTTCTCATCACTGGGGCACCTAGCCATATTTCAATTTTGCTCCTAAGGGGGCAGGATCAGGACATCAACATTCCAGTGATCACATCCTCAATCAAAACCCCATCACTTGGGGCATCTCAGCTTCATCGCATCAAATCAAGTTGAGATCATCTTAAATCAAAGGCAACCCAATCAATGGTCTTATACAATGGTGAATACACTTGAAACCAGACAAGATTGGTCTTATACGGGGAAATCATTATTGAAACCAGATACATTGATCAAATTGGCTTCATCACTTCAAATCAAGTCAATATACTTGCTAATCAAATCTCTTAATGGTAATCAGTTTCATCGCTTCAAATCAAACTGGTTATTCATTCAAACCAATCAAAAAGGTTTAAGAGTTCCTAACAAATGTTTAGTTTCATCCATTCAAATCAAACTGAGCATTTTTTTTTATACCTTTTGATTGATCTTCATCCAATCAAGCTCGAAGTCGGTCTTCTTCTTCAAAAGAATGGTTTCATCGCTTCAAATCAAACTATTCTTGATCTCATCAGTAACAATTCTTTGAATCAATGCGCTGATCGCACATCAACTCAAAGAGGGGCAAATGTAATCACCTAAAAATGGTCACATAAACCCTAGACCCCCAATCTCAGCAATTAATCAAGAAACCCTAATCTTGATTAAACCTAAGTGTTAAATCAAATAGGCAATTATCGAATTCAAACTGATCTGACCTAAACCCTAGGTCCTAATCAATCATCATACTTGATTAATTAATTAATTCCTAAAATCATAATACATTGACAAATAAACCTTATGTTAATTATTTAATTGATATTATGATATATTAATTAAATAAAAATACAAAATTGTCAATTAAATCAAAAAGGAATTAAATTAATTATAAAATCATAAATGTGCATTCAAAATCAATTTAATTATTAAAAATGCATATGACATCATCAAATCCAGTTAACTGGTTTATCAAAATGGAAACAATCCAGTTCCACTTAGTTAACTGATTCTCTACTGTTTATCATTTTAGAAACATTTCAGTTAAACTGTGAACTGATTTTGGAAGTTTCCAAAATAACTGATCAGTTAGTTCAGTCAACTGACTCTCTCAACCAATTGAATCACTTGCACATGGATTGTGCTTCTTCAATCGAACCTGAGCCACTCTTTGAAGTTCAATCTCGACCGTCGATTTGAGAGAGACTTCTATAAAAGAGAAACTCTTTTCCTTCACAAAGGATCCTAATTTTTTCTTAATGTTATTATGCTGCATTTTCATTCTTAGTTTTCTTTCATTTATAGCATTTATTTAATATTTTTGTTTACTTTCAATTCAAGCAAATCAATCTAATTTAGAGCACACTTTGATTTGGTGTTATTAAAATGAATATCTCACATTTCATTTTGTGTTTCTAAAATGAATCTTAATTAGCTTTGGATGAACAACAATCTGCATTTGCATTTTGCATTTAGTTTAATCAACCATAGATTTAAATCCTTCATTTAGGTCTTCGGTGTAGTCACTGAGCTTGCAATGACCTGAGAGCAAGCTCATACTCCTACCTTCTAGAAGGGAACAGGTCGATTCTTTCAGACATGCAGGGTGAATGAATTGATATTCATTCCTGTATGTAGCTGAAGAGCAATGACTATGTTGAAGTGTTCTACTAAGTAGAGGCCACTTTTAGCATGCACAAGCTAAAGTAAGAAAACATCATTATAAATAAAAAGGATATAGCCAAGTCCTCAATGTAGAGATCTTGCAAGAAATTGTTAGTACCTGCAACTTGCCGAAGACAAGGTTAATGAAAATCCATAAACCACCTAATGCTTACTAAAATTAAATTGAGAAGTGCGTAGATCCCCTTATGCCCGCCCTATTTTGGCTTACTATTTCTAAAGGGTGAAATAGGGTAATAATGATAGCCCTATACACTGGATATGTAATTTATTGAAAAATATTTTCCTAAACCATTTAGAAGGATTCCTAACCTTCTTTAATTGATTCAAGGAGTTAGGTATCTGATTCACAATTCCAACATCGTAGATGACATTGAAAATAGAGCTACAGAACTCAAGTTATGATGAAAAGAGTGAATGTCTACCTAAAAGGATATGAAGGGAAAGTCAAATTTAACCTAAAAAAAACCTAACAAAAGCCTAACAAAAACCCTAATTTTTATCTATAAATAATGGAAGAGAGAACATACCTCCTCATTCTTACCATTTAGAGAGTTTAGGAGAGAAATCAGGATGCCGAGCAGAGAGTAACTTTGAGCGACACGAATGGAGCTCCTCAGACAATGCCTAGCCACAAGATACCCACTTCCCAAGGTAAATTCATTATTTTTCATATCTGTAATGTCAAATTCATTTTTTAATAGGCAAAGTTGACCCTGACCCAGTTATGTCGACCTTGACCCTTTAAGGTCGACACAAACTAGGAAGGTCTACACCTTTCCTTGAGTGAGGTCGATCCCAACCTAGGAAGGTCGACCTTGACCTAACAGAGGTTGAAATTGACCTAGTAAAGTTGGATATATAGTTTCATGGTTCTATAGTTCTGATATGATGTTGTTTTTGCTTATAGAACCTGGTTCATCTCTGAGAGCACCCCTTTGGAGGGCCACTACTGGTCATCAGAGAGAAGTTGTTCGAGCTAAACAAGGATGAGACACGACTATTGAGAGATGTAGGAGTGTACTTGGTAGCAGGCCTACCACATATGAGATTCCACTAAGCCATGATATCAACTCTTATAGATAGGTGGGATGAGGACACATGTTCCTTTCATCTTCCCTTGGGAGAGATCATAGTCACAATGGAGGATGTATACAGGATCTGCCGACTTCCAATTCACAGCAAGCCCATCAGACTAAGAGTACAGTGGGGTCTTGAGGATATTCATGTAGATGTAGAGTAGTTCGTAGGATGGGTTCCATAGATGTGAACCAACCAAACCATATCACCCTATCAGCCATACTGGCAAGTCCAACACCCTTGGTACAGAGGGTTATGATGTGTATACTTTCTTTGGTTGTAGTACAACCCACAAAGGGTACAATATTTTTAACACCTTTTACCCATCTTGTATGTAGGATGGAGAGTGATAGGACCATCTTTGCATGGGGATGCAGCATGCTAGCCCATCTATACCATGAGTTATGTCAGTTGGTGAGATATCAGTGAGAGAGTCTCACCGTATGCACACTATTACAGATTTTGTTGTTTGAGAATTTCACATGTACACAAACATAGGGTGTTCCTATGATGGTAGATGTGGGCACACCTAGAGCCTTTGCTCATCCATTAGAAGATTTATGGCAGCATAGAGATATCCTCTACTGGAGTGTACGTCTGGACTGTGTACCGGGCATAGATGTGATATGGAGACCATATTTTCACATGATAGAGTGGCCAAATACACAACATCAGATGAGACACTCATAGTAGCACAAGCTTCTAGAGGTTCATTCTATTTACATAGTATTATCATACTATTATGACAGAGTGATGAGACTATTTGTTCTTATACAGGGGTCCCCAAAGCAGTACCTCGGTACACACATCTGACAAGATACCATCAGAGACATGACACTATATGTCAGCCATCAGTAGTGGACATCATAGACATTGATACAGATGAGAGAGAGGATATAGAGGTAGCCCCTGATGTGGCCTATTCAAGCATCAATAGGGACTACATTAGATACTAGAGTCTGAAGGGAACCCACCCCATCTTCCCTAATGACTGTCCCATTGGTGATCCAGGCTTTTCAGAGAGGACACACCAAGATAGTAGCATACCAGAGGAGGAGGAGGATCATAGAGATGGGAAGGTGCCCATCTTCGAGGGAGATCCCATGGAGGAGAAGAGAGAAGAGGAGAGAGGAGACATGATTACCCCTACCTAATAGTGTCGGTGTAGGTGAGCATATTATTCATGCAACACCATTGAGATCAAAACAAACTCCACGCGGCCATACAGAGACACCACCTCTGATACCTAGATATAGCGAGCGTGGAGAGAGTAGTCACTCCATGCCCCCATTGATATTGTGGTGACTGATAATGTAGTGGGTGTTGATATTGTAAAAACCTAAAATGGCCAATTTTAGAGGTTTCCCTAAAATGCATGTTATAAGAGGCTGAGATGCATAGTACATTGTAATGTTGGTGTACAATTTTTCTAGATAATAAGAAAGGTTGAATGACTATGTAGGTGGACGTAGCCCAAGTTTTGGGTGAACCATGTTAAATTTGTGTTTAGTTTTATTCTTCTTTTGTTTCTACATATAACTGTTTATTCTTATATTGTTCCAGATCTGTCAAACCCTAAAAATTGGTATTAGAGTAAGGTTTGTTGTTGTAGATTGACAAGACTTTCAGATTTGAGTGGGAGCAATGGAGGATTCCAAATTCAATATTGAAAAATTCAACGGCCAGAATTTTCAGTTATGGAGAATTGATGAAGGGGACTCCCCTTAATACCACTCAACACACGACAGAAACAAAGAGAAACAACAGAAATTTGCAAGAATAGAAAATTGGCTTCTTATTGGCTCCACAAATGTGGAATTACAAACTTCAAAATTACAATATCAAAAGCCACATGGGCATCCCTT
>MU226113.1:511871-538132 GCA_018584345.1 Thuja plicata
GGCCGACTACCCTTAGCATTTAATTATTTTTCACTTTTATTACAAAAGGGTCGGCTTTAAATATTTACAAAACATGAGATTAGGTAGCCCAACTTTCAGAAGCCATAACTTTTGAACCGTAGCTCCAATTGGCTATTATAACCACTTTTCGGAAAGGGGAGATCGCGATCTACAGTGCCTAACTCATGAAGTGCTATTCAACTAGGGGTTCGACCTTGATCTGGAGCCTCTAAGGTCCTGAAAATTGAGCTCAAAGATTTTGAACCCTAAAATATCAACAGTAAATCCTTAATAACTTCGCCAATATAGATGATCTGGAAATGAAATTCAACTGGCATTCTTATATGACTAAGATGAACCTTCACCTGGAAAATTAGAACATTTTGAGTTCAAATGACCAACTTACTAAAAATAGTAAGTTTCTAAAAATAGAAGCTTTGTACAAAATAGCCCTTATTGAATAGAAAAACACATATTTTTGGGTGATGCAAGATTGCCCTTACACCCAGGATGCTCCTGCATCAAGAATGCAAATGGAATATTATCTGTATTAAAAGGATCTATGGAAGCCATTAGAAGGGAAAACCAAGAAACAAGGAACTATGATAGAAGAGGACTGGGAAACCTTGGATAGGAAGGCACTGGGATCTATTCTATTATGCCTTGCACCATCTATAACATTCAGCATATCAAAGGAAAAAATGACTATAGTGTTGATGGAGATATTGGCTAAGTTATACAAGAAACCCTCAGCTTTGAATAAGATATTTCTTATGAAGCATTTTTTAAATATGAAAATGGGTGAGGGAGGATCTATAGTGAATCATTTAAATGAATTTAATACAGTCACTAGTCAATTGTCATCCGTATAAATTTCATTCGATGAAGAGGTTAGGGCTCTCTTAATTTTATGTTGTTTTCTAGACAGCTGGAATAGATTGGTTATGGCTATAAGAAACTTTGTCTTTTGTTCAGATAGTTTGAAATTTGATGAATTTATTGGTGTTATCCTAAGTAAGGAAATGCGACAAAAAAACACAGGTGAAACTTCAACCTCATCAGGTTCCGCTTTAAACATGGAGAACAAAGGAAGAACAAGTGAAAGAGGAAAAGGCCCTTCACATGATAAGTCACGAGGGAAGTCAAAGAAAGGATGTTCTCAATCTAAAGGAAATAAATATTTTTGGTACTGTGGAGAGCTTGGTCACCTGAAGAAAGACTGTTGGTCTCAAAAAAACAAACAAGGAGATAGAAATGAAGATGACAGTAAGGAAGCTAATGTTGCAAGTAATACTTTACAATATGCTTTAATCTTATGTTCTGATAATGTTAATGATTTTGGGGCTTCATTCCACGCTACACCCCATAGAAAATATTTTCAAGATTATGTTCAAGGTGATTTTGGACAGGTATATTTAGGTGATGATGAGCCATGTCCTATTGTTGGGAAATGGAAAATAAAGATCAAGTTGCCAAATGGAAATGAATGGATACTACAGGAGGTAAGGCATGTCCCTAATCTAAGAAGAAATTTAATTTCTACAGGAAAACTAGGTAGTGAAGGCTGCATAGTCATGTTTACAGATAATGTATGTGTTAGTAAACATATTTTCACTTCAAAAATAATAACACAGAATGACTCACAATGCCCCAATAGAAGCACAAACACTACTAATAGTTGGAGAAGTTATCATTAGATTGATAATTTTCCTCTAAATTGAGAGGTACAGCTCCCTCTTAGAAAGATTTACAATGAATTAAAATATAAGTTATGTCTTTAACCAGAAGACACAAAGGCATACTAACATTAACCCGTCAGCATGGTGTGAATGCGATTGTGGATTTAATAATTTAAAAGAAACACTAAATGCATGACACAAAGACCATTCACTTATTCTTCCCACTATAAGAGCATGAGAAAGATTTAATATTTGTTTTTAGATACATGAATGAATAAACTCACAGATTTAATAACATTCATGAGTACAAATAGGACATCATAAGAAGATGACTGAAATGACTCACAGATCACTCTCAATCAGAAAAATATATTCAAACTCAAAGATATGATACATATCCCTCCTTCCTCCTCAATAAATAGTAAAAAACTCAAATATCTATTTACTCTTGCATAAACCATAACTGAAAACATTACATGTATTCCTTCTTTCCCTTGTTACAAATAAGAAATATTTTTTCTCCTTTGCTTGAGCACACTGACTACCCAAAAAAGAAGAAACGAAACCCTCCTCTTATCTTTCTTTTGCATATTTAACTCTCTTTCTCTCAATGAGATATTTTTGGTTTCTATAACCGATTCTATAACTGATTCTTTGAAAGTCTTTAAATCATCTTCTCCTTCACCTTTGGGCACGATAAATTTATAAACTTTGGAATAAAAGTTTATAATAATAATTTTCTGCCTATTGGAATGATATACATGATTATATTTGGACATGTGGCATATGAATACATTAATCATCAATAAAAATTCTTGTTGCTGGGCGGATTTAAAAATATTTATAACAGTCAAATTAGGCCCCGGTGCGGGGGACATAACTATTTATTATACCATTGGATCGCCTTCATTTTGGATACATTGGTGCTATCCTAATTGCACCCAGCTCAACTGAAGTGATTTGGAAAATTGTATTTTAGTAAAAAGTTATGCAGCTTTGAGTAGAGGCATATAAAACTGTCAAAAAAAATCAGACTTTTGTTAATGTTATCATCAACTTTCACATTCTTTGCACTCAAACTTCACCATTGACACCACCACTTGTTTCCTAGAACTGATATTAATGTCTAGATGAATCAGACATCATCCCATTAGGTTATCTAAAATATCCCATCACCTCACGATCACAATGAGTTGGATGAATTTCAGATTTTCAAAACTGCGCACAGTCGCTATAGTGTTCCAGCATTTTTGTTGTTTCTATCATGCCGTCATGATAATAAAATTTCAATATTTTCCATTAATGTAGAGACCTCATTAGATACCCATACCAACCATATTTCATGCATTCTACAATAATTTCATTCCTACAATTAATCGTTGATATGAATTAATATTGCCAATATGAAAGGTAAGGAATCCTTTCCCTCCATTTTATGATTTATATCATGTGATGTTTGTGCCATTTCCAATCTCTGTAATAAGATGTGAGACACCTTTCCAATATATTATAATACACTAAAAAATATTCCTTGTGTACATAATTGAACCGACTTGAACAACCTTGAATAACTTTGAACTACTGTGAACCACATTGAACTAGATTGAACCAGTTTGAACACCCTCAAACCACTCTAAACAAGTTTGAACTACTTTGAACCAATTTGAACCATGTTCAAAGGGGTTCAAAGATTTATGCTTCCACTTTTTATCTTTATAAAACATGATCTTTTCAAAGATAAGAATCAACAACTGTGCAAATCCCGAATTTTGGTCAATAATATTAAGATAGGGGCTGAGTTTTGAAAACTTTAAATTGGGGCACTATAAGTGGGCCAATAGTATGGAAGGTCACTAAAGGTTCATTAGTAGTAGCTAAATGTGTGAAGATAGGAAAATTATATCTATGTACTGGTAACACTTATTCTACCTTAGCTGCTAGTGATAATGTTAATGCAGTGAAAGCTACTATAGATGTTGCAAGAATAGATTCAAAAATGTGGCACCATAAGCTTGGATACATGAGTGAGAAAGGGATGAAAATCCTTCACTCTAAAAATTTGTTTCCAGGACTGAAAAATATCGATTTAGGGTTCTATGAAAATTGTGTTTATGGTAAACAAAAAAGAGTCAGATTTCTCAAATTTGGGAAAGAAAAGAAGAGTGAGATGTTAGAGCTAGTGCATTTAGATGTATGGGGACTGAATCAGGTATCATCTCTTGGTGGCTCTCATTATTATGTTATTTTTATAGATGATTCAACTAGGAAAACATGGGTATATTTCCTTAAACAAAAATATGATGTTTTTGAAATATTTAAGAAATGGAAAGCTTTGGTTGAGAATGAGACAGGAAAGAAGTTGAAGTGTCTCAGATCTGATAACGGAGGTGAGTATTGCAGCAAAGCCTTTGAATATTATTTTTCTATCAATGGAATTTGAAGGCAGGAGATAGTTCTAGGAACCCCACAAGAAAATGGTGTGTCAGAAAGAATGAATAGGACAATCATGGAAAGTGCAAGGAGCATGAGATTGCATGCTAGACTACCCCTTTATTTCAAGGAATATGTTGTAAACACTACAGTATATTTGATAAAAAAAGGACCTTTATCCCCTTTGGATGGTGGTATTCCAAAGGAAGCATGGACTGGTAAAAAGTTAAATTATTCATTTCTAAAAACTTTTGGTTGTGAAGCTTCCGTCCATATTGATAAATAAAATAGAACCAAGCTTGATACTAAATCTCAAAAATGTACCTTCATTGGATATGGAGTAGATGACTATAGTTATCAGTTATGGTATTTTGAAAATCTTAAAATAATTAAAAGTAGAGATGTTATATTCAATGAGAAGGTCATGTATACAGAACAATTGCAGGAAAAGAAGCATGAACAGGTCAAACAAGAATATGTGGTGTTGGATGAGACTCCTAAAAATTAAATGCCACTAGTACATGATGCTTAGCAACATGTTATCCCACAAACTCCTGTAAGTGTTAGACATTCTACAAGGTCAAGTAGACCTCCTGAAAGGTTTTCTCCTTCTTTTTATTTCATTTTATTGACTGATTCTGGTGAAGAAGAATAACATGAAGAAGAAATGCAGGTGGATGCCAAACAATAGTGGAAGCTGGGCATGAAAGAGGAGATGGAATCATTTTTTAAAAATAATACTTGGGGCTTAGTCCCTTTACCTGAAGGGAAAATAGCCTTGCCTAACAAATGGGTTTATAAGCTGGAAGAGGAAGATGGAGGAAAGAAAAGGTATAAGGCCAGACTTATGATAAAAGGGTTTGCACAGAAAAAGGGTATAGATTTTGATGAAATATTCTCCCCTATTGTAAAAATGACTTCAATTAGAACTGTACTAAGTCTTCTGTCTGCAAATGACTTGCATCTTGAAAACTAGATGTCGAAACAACTTTTCTCCATGGAGATTTGGAGGAGGAAATTTACATGCAACAACTAGACGGATATGAGGTCAAGGGTAAGGAGAATTTAGTGTGCAAGTTTAGGAAGAGTCTGTATGGCCTAAAGCAGGAACCCCGCCAATGGTATTTAAAATTTGATAGTTTCATGGCTGAACAAGGTTACTATAGATGTCATTATGATCACTGTGTATATTTTAAGAGATTGGATAATGGGAGTTACATTATCCTGTAACTCTATGTTGATGACATGCCTGTTGCTGGGTCCAATATGAAACAAATAAATGAACTTAAATAAAAATTAGTAAGGTCATTTTCTATGAAGGATTTGGGTGCTGCTAAGCAAATCCTTGGTATGAGGATTACACGAGATAGGAAAAATAGAACCTTGAATTCGTCTCAAAGTAAGTATATAAAGAAGGTGTTGAAAAGATTTAATATGTAGGATGCAAAAGCAATCAGTACACCTTTGGCTAGTCATTTCAAATTGACTAAGGAAATGTGCCCAAAGGCACAAGAAGAGGTAGATAAAATATCTAACATCGTGTATTCATTAGCTATTGGCAGTCTGATGTATGCAATGGTATGCACATGACTAGCTATTGCTCATGCAGTGGGAGTTGTCAGCAGGTATATGAGAAATCCGGGTATGGAACATTGGAATGCTATCAAATGGATTCTTCAATATTTGAGAGGTACTACTACAAAGGTATTATGTTTCACGAGACCCAATTCTTCTCTGAGTGGATTTTTTGACTCTGATCTGGGAAGAGATATTGATACAAGGAGGAGTACTATAGGGTGTGTTTTCACTGTAGGGGGTACTGCAGTTAGTTGGATTTCTAGATTGCAGAAGGTTAATGCAATTTCAACCACTGAAGCTGAGTATATAGCTGCTACAAAAGCTAGCAAGGAGATGATTTGGTTACAATGTTTTCAAGAGGAATTGGGTTAGAAGAAGGAAGATCTCCCATTGTACAGTGGTAGCTAGTGTGCCATTCATCTTGCAAAGAATTATACTTTTCATTCAAGGACAAAGTACATACAACTCAGGTACCATTTTATAAGGTCTTTTTTGGAGGATGGCCAATTATAGCTTGAAAAGATTCACACAAGTGACAATCTTGCAAACATGCTCAAGAAGGTAGTCCCCAAGGAGAAGCTGGTTTCTTTCTCAGCTTCTATTGGGATTCTTGAATGATGACTATGGATTTAATACACAACAAATTATTTTATCCAGTGGGAGTTTCTTGTACTACATTGTCATCTGGTTTTATTCTCCAAGTAGGAGATTCTTTGGTGTGGAGCCAAATCACTCTCCAAGTGGGAGATTATTGATATTGTGGTGACTAATCATGTATTGGATATTGATATTGTGATGACTGATTTCCTTTTTTGGGAAAAAGAAGACCAAAATTGTAAAACCCTAAGATGGCCAACTTTAGAGGTTGCCCTAAAATGCATGTTATAAGCGGCTAAGATGCATAATGCATTGTAATGTTGGTGTACTATTTTTCTGGATAATAAGAAAGGTTGGACGGCTATGTAGGTGGACATAGCCCAGGTTTTGGGTGAACCACGTTAAATCTGTGTGTTATATGTGTTCATTTTTATTCTTCTTTTGTTTTTGCATATAACTGTTTATTCTTATATTGTTATGGATCTATCAAACCCTAATAGCCCCCACCATCTAGACCCTTCAGTGATACCCAGGAGGGAGATCCAGGTATAAAACATGTATTTTATTTAAATATTAAACTTAATTTTTGAAGAAAAAGTACTAAAAGATAAATATATTTTAATTCTGCAGCTAGTGTAGCAGAGGGGAGGAGCTTTGTATCTGAGGTCCTGAAGGATACATGATTTTCCTACCAACTACCAACTAGAGAGCGAGAGTTCCCCATTGGTCACATAGATCCCGATAGGCATGCAAACATATTTTATTGTATCCAACGAGAGAGAGAGAGAGAGAGAGAGAGAGAGAGAGAGAGAGAGAGAGAGAGATGGATGACCTATGGAGATCACAGGAGAATGTATATGAGCTTAGCATATCGAGGATCCACTCACAGAATACCATACAAAGATCTTCATCTTCACATCATAGACTAGAGAGATCTGGGAGCCATCAACCACCAGAGCATAGGGATAGAGAGAATGATAGATAGGGTATTGTACCACATATGTATCAAACTCAAATAAAAATTATATATAGATGAAAAAATCTCTTTGATAGTTAGTTCTGTGATTGATTACTATATTTTCAACAAATAACATAAAACTTAATAGAAATAAAGAACGTGTATATATGTATTCAAATGTAATTTGCTAAAATCACATAACCTATAAAACAAACATAACTATTTTATAAGGAATACATAAATATACAAGGAAAGAATGATGAACTAGGGATAATAACATTTTAGAGGCATAATATTGATAGGTTCCTTAAAAGGCACACCATCCATATCAACAATTTTGTAAGCACCTGAACTAAATTCCTCAATTACAACAAAAGGTCCAAGCCAATTAGGGCTAAACTTTCCTTTTTCACCAGGTAAAGCATTCACATTTCTTTGATTTTCATATAGCACTAAATCACCCACTGAGAATGATAGTTCAATTACCTTATGATGATACTACTTCTGAAGTGATTTATGATAAGCCTTTATATGTTCCAAAGCATTTATTTGTTTTTCATCCAACATTTCTAATTCTTGTAATCATTGTTCTCAAAATGTATCTTTGTCAATTATCCCATGAAATGAAACACGTAAAGAAGGTATTTCCAATTCCAAAGGCATAATAGCATCAGTACCGTAGACCATATTATAAGGAGAATTACTTATGGTAGTATGAACACTAGTCCTATAAGCCCATAAAGCATAGGTAAGTTGGGTATGCCAATATTTCGCATGCTTATTAATTGTTTTCCTCAGAATTTGTTCAATGACTTTATTTGATGCTTCAACTTGACCATTAGTTTGAGGGTAATAGGGAGTCAAAAATCTATGCTGAATTTGATATTTCTCCAAGAATTTTGTGACTTTCTTATTGTTGAAAGAGGTACCATTATCTGAAATTATCGTCGAAGGAATACCAAATCGTGTTATAATATTGTTAAGAATGAAATCACAAATAACATACACAATAGTTGAATGGAGAGGGACCACTTCCACCCACTTCATAAAGTAATCTGTAGCCATCAGGATGTACGTATGTCCTTGAGAAGAAGACGGTGAGATTTTTCCAATAGATCAAAACCACAAATACTAAAAGGCCATGAAGAAACTTGATTATGAATCTCATGAGAAGGAGCATCAATCAAATTACTATGTTGCTGAAATTGAGGACACTTCTTAAAAAACATGAATCTTGTTCCATTGTTTTCCAATAATGTCTCATTCTAAGAAGTTTATTGACTAAAGATTTTCCACCAAAATGTCCCCCACAAGAACTAGAATGAGCTTCTGTCAAAGCTATTGGAATTTTGGTTCTACCAAGACATCTTAATAGGAAACCATCATAAGAGCATTTGTAAAGTGTATCTCCTAAAATGATATAACGTGCTGCAAGCTTCCTAATATGATTACACATGTTCCTTGTTTCCAATTCAGGGAAAGAACCATCTTTCAAAAAATGAAAGATATGAGAATACCATTCATCCAAATGCAAATTGAAACAATCAGAGGTAACCTCATTGGAAATTGCAGGGTTTTTAAGAGTATGTATATTAAATTCAAAGTCTTCAGCATTACTCTCAAGACAAACCAAAAAAAGTTGTGCTTTCCATGGCATCTGCATGTCGATTATCTTTCCTGGGTAAAGTTTGAATCGTATAAGAAGAGAATTGTGAAAGAACATCAAGAGCCAAATATCTATATTGTGTCATTTTATCTTTCTTAGTCTGATAACCTCATTTAATCTATTCCAAAATCAATTGCAAATCTCCATAAATTTCCAAGTTTATAATGTTAAGGGATGAAGCTTCTCATAAGCCAGCTATAACAGCTTCATACTCTGGAATATTGTTAGTACAAGGAAAAATAAATTTATATGACATAGGGATCGGTTTTTTCATAGGAGGGATCAAGATAATGCCAACACCAGAACCTGTCTTGCATCTAGATCTGTCAAAATATAATTCCCAAACATCATCATGTTTAATAGCTAGAATGTTATCATCGGGGAATTCTATTGAAGTAAAGCATGTATCGGAATGAGGACAAGGAGCTTCCGCCAAATAATCTATTAAGGCTTGTCCTTTAATTGACTTTTGAGAAATGAAATTAAGATCAAATTCTATAAGTAACATCACCCAATTTAAAAGATGGCTAGAGAGATTAGTCTTTGAGAAAAGATGTTTCAAAGGATCAAATTTAACAATCACATCGACTTCAACATTTAATAGATAATGCCTGAGTTTAATAGCTAAGCATTATTTTTCCAAATCTATATATCTTGTTTTGTAATCAAGTAAAGTTTGAATAATTTAGTACATAGGTCTTTCCTTACCATCACTATCATGTTGAGCCAACAACGCACTCACCGCATTCAGAGTGGCTGAATTATACAAATAAAAGGGTTTATCAAATTGAGCAGGTTGAAAAATAGGAGGATTGGCGAGATACTCCTTAAATTTCTCAAAGGATTGATTACATTCCTCATTCAAAGAGAAAGTGGTATCCTTTCTAAGAAAGGAAAAGGAACAGTTCTATCAGCTAAGTTGGAAACATAGTGATGAATAGCTTGAATTTTTACTTGTAAACTTTGTAACTGAGAAATGTTCTTAGGAGGAGGCATATTAACAATAGCATTGAAATCTTTTCAATATCTACCTCTATGCCTCACTTAGATATTATAAACCCCAATAATTTACCGAAATCAACTCCAAAGGCATGTTTCTTAGGATTCAATCTCATATTGTAACTTCTAATCCTTTAAAATATTTGTCATAAAATACTAACATGACCTCCTCTTTGTATAGATTTTTCCAAGATATCATCAACATAATCCTAAAGAATATGATGAATGTAATCATGAAAAATCAAAGTCATGGCTCCCTGATAAGTTGCTCCCGCATTTCTTAATCCAAAAGGCATCATGACCCAACAAAATATTCCCCAAGGTGTTATAAATGCGGTCTTAAGTTGATCTTCACTAGGAATAAATATTTTATTATAGCCTGAAAAGTCCTCCATGAAAGATAATAGAGCATAACCCGCTATTGAATCCACAATCATATCAATATTAGGTAATGGGAAATCATCTTTTAAGGATGCCTTATTTAAATCTTAGAAGTCAGTACATATTCTTATCTTATTTTCTAATTTTGAATGACCACAATGTTTGAAATCCAATCTGAGTAATCCATAGAGAGGATGAATCCAGCATCCAATAATTTTTCAATTTCAACCTTAACTAATAAGGCAATTCCTGGATTCATGTTTCGGATTTTTTGCTTCACAAGTTTAGCATTTTCTTTGAGAAAAATATTGTGAGTAACAATATTAGGATCTATACCTGGCATATCCGAATATGTCCAAGCAAAAATATCATTAAATTCAAGTAAAAGGGAAACCAACTAATCACGTTCATCTTGATTCAAACACTTCCCAATTTTTATCATCTTCTCAGAGTCATTTGCATCCACTTGAACCTCAATAGTATAAGTTATTAGAAAATTACTTTGTATCATAGAATCCATTGGTAAAGGAGAAATATCATGTTAATCATGTTCTCCAAAATAAGCTTCTGTATTTAGACAATAGGGCTTCCATCTTTTATGATGAAACATAGGTAGATCCTAAGCTCCTAAAAAATCCGCTAAGGCTTCATCTTCGGGAAAAATATCCAAGATAGGTTTTTGATCCGTGTTGAGGAGGAGCAGGTTAACCAACTTCAAATGTCCACCATAGATATGATTAACATTGAAAGGAAAAGCCGTTGGTTGTTTGTAAGAATTGAGCCCCAATCCATATGTATAATCATAAATTTTGTTGTCCAAAGGTAGTTGTATACCTTGTTCGTATTTACCATATCCTTTCCCATTAAATCCTGATTTCTTGAGAAAATGATAACTAGAACCATATCTATTGGCCATATCAGATTGAGTCAAAGGAGTCGCATATGTCATAATGTCATAGCAATCAGGTTTTATTGTTATAATTGTTTCTTCAATCAAGGTAGAAACAAAGTTACTTTTTAATTCCATAGAAATTGGGGAAGGAGTAAAAACTTTTTTTCAAACCCACTTTGTTGTTTCATGAATTCCAAATCAGAAACTTTATATTCTCCAATAAAACAAGGATTAAAGTCCAACGTTCCCCAATCATCCCTAGTCAAAGAAGAAGATGGAGCTTCAGTTTGTTTAATATCAGGTGGCATTTTAGGTTCTTTACTTAGTTGAATAGGTTTGGAAACTTTAGCATATTTCACATTTAAGCAAGGATTCGACGCATTGTCTGCATGTAGCATATACATCAAATTGTTATAAATGAACCTAACCTTGCGATGAAGAGTAGAAGGAAATGCATGCATAGTATGTAACCAAGGTCTACCTAAAGGAAGGTTATAATTGAGAGGTCCAGGCATAACATGAATAGGTGTATTGAGAATAACCAGACCAACCTTAACAGGTAACATAATAATGCCCAAAGTTATTTTTACAATATTATCAAATCTATGAATAGGGACATTATCAGGTTGGATAGTTGTAAGATCACCCTTAATTTCCTAAAACATATCCATGCTACAAAAATTAATCCCAGATCCATGTAAATTAATGTTCTACGAATGATACTCTAATTAATAGAAACAACAATGATAAGAGCATCATATTGGTTCTGCACATCAACAAAAGGTAAATCATCATCTGTAAACACAATAGGAGGTCAAAAAGGCATAGTATGCATGCACTACAAAAAGGAATTAATATTCTCTTGGTTAGGAGGTGAAGTAGGAAGGGTGGATAAAGCCTTTTTCAATGCCTCATGATATGTCAGGGAAGTTTGAAGCAATTCCCATAAAGATATCTTAGCGGGAGTAGCATGTAATTATTCAACTAAGTCACACTCCTTAAAGGAATATGGAAACCTAGGTGCTTGAGGAAGAATAGGTTGAGAAGGAGGTAAAGAAACCAGAACAGTAGGCTGAGGGTTATTTTGTGTGCGATAAGCATGTGAAATGGAATATTCTATGTTATCAAAGAAATGCAAAGGATCTCTAGGTTTACCCTTAATTTTTATTCGAGGACATCCTTTTACCATCAAAATAGGTTTAGGATATAACATTCTAGGTGCATCAATGTTGCAAATAGTGGAACATGAAGGTTACCATGGACACACCCTATGGTAAAGGTCAATTAAAGAGGTTGTAGACAATGATGAAATAGAAATAGGATCAATGGAGATCTTATTCAAACAATTTTTATCCTCACTTCCATGTACCTCATTAGGGGATCTATCCTATTTTGCAATAAAAGCCTCATCAAAGTATTCAAAAAAAAATCATACATGTTAAACACAAAGTAGCACTCAAGCATGAAAAATGTAAATATTTTTGTATTTTTAAAGAAATTTTGTGAATTTTGTTTTTGAAATATAAATGCAAGAGCATAAAAGATATCTACTTTTGTATGTGTGTAAGATCTAACATAAAATGAAAATATAACATCAAAAATAAATAGTTGTCATAAACAGGTTCACCAAAATGTATGGTAGGAAATATGGATAGGGTTTATAACAATGGGTGTTTGCACATAAAAGAGACCCTATGCCTCTATTAACCAGATACATGAAATTCTAATGATAAGGAATATAAATTTGGAAATGTTTGCAAAGAATAATGAAATTAGATAGAATGAAATACATACCTCATTACATAATAGATCTGGAAATACCTTTTTTCTGGTGTCTGTATCGAGTTTCTATAAATTTTGCAACTGGATTTGGAACGGAAACACAGAGATGGAGAAAACCCAGAAATATTTTTATTTTCTGAGCCAGGTTGAACTTGACCCAAATACGGGGGCACAATTGTGCCCCTTTATGTTGACCTTGACCCGCACTGCTCCGACAGAAATTCTGTTCATGGATCCTGAAAGTTTGCCGAAAGGGTATCCAAATATGCTCTGCAACTCTTGAAATAACGGGTGTAGATATCTGAAAATGGTATTTTGGGGTGCTATATAGCATTTTTCCTTAGTCAAACCCCCATTTTGGTGATTTCCACCTCCACGAATAGTTGTATTTAATAGAATATGTGTGTGTGTTGCTTGTAGGAAGAGCTTTGAATGTGCAATGCCAAGATCTAATCCTCTAGATCAAAACCCTAGCATGAATTAAAATGAGAGAGAAATGCATAGATTTGAATATGATAAATAAATCATACCAAGCCCCCAAGGCTAAAGTAATCCTACCAACCTCACAATATTTATTTGCTACCCCATGACTGTATCTTTTGAATGCTTGAATGTTGAAAATAGTAGATCAAAGAAGGAAGGATTGAAGAACTCTTTCTTGCTACAATGAATGTCCAAAAAATGATTGCTTGCATCAAGGCATCATCATATCTTGTCCTCCTATATCATCCTCTTGCACTCTTGCATCATCAATCATCTCATGTCAAATGAAGGCAAAAGAGAGTGCTTAGATAGAGATTTCAAGGAAAGCCTCCTAGGGCAATGGGAGGGCCCCTAATTCAAATTTCACCTTGAATTATGGTCCAATCACAATAGCCAATTAAGGAGGAAATTCATTAATTAAATTTTGGATAAAAACCCTTCCGCATTTAGATCTGGGGGCCAATTTTGAATTTAGGGCCCCACTATGATCCAAACTTGAAAGCGGGAACCAAAACCTGACAAAGGTCAAGGTCGACCTTGACCCTAACCTAAGGTTTCAGGCTAGTCAACCTAGAGTGCCAGTGAAGTTTCTAGGTCGGCCAAAGACCTAGGATGATGGGAAAACATAAAAAAGTGCTAGAAAAGGGTACAGGGGCCTAGAATAAATGTGATGAAGGCTAGGAGGACCAGTACATAGGTCCTACCTAGAAAATAGAGACACAAAGACTGAAATTAAGGAGAATCCTTAGGATCCTAACCCTAATTTTACCTAGAAATGAAGAATTCCAAAGTGTAGATGCATCCTAAATGCAAATCTATCATGTAAATACACTTAATGAGGGTGCTAAACCTACCAAGATGGAAGTGCTTCCATTTTAAGATGATACAAATATCATCAACAAAAATTTTAGAAATTAGAATCTTATCATTAGTTCCTCCTTTCAAATACAAGTTTCTATTATTACTTGTTCTAACAAATCCAATACTAATAAGATAGGAGTGTATTCTTTCATACCATGCTCTCGGGGCTTACTTCAGTCCATACAAGGCTTTGTACAACTTACATACCATGTTTGTCTTATTAGGATCAACAAAAGCTTTGGGTTGTTTAATGTATACCTCTTCTTCAAGTATTCCATTCAGAATTGCAGATTTAACATCCATCTGATATAATTTAAATCCTTTGTAAGTAGCATAAGAAAGCAATATTCTAACTCCTTCAAGTCTAGAAACAAGTGCAAATATTTCTCCATATTCAATACCTTCTTGTGCATACCCTTTGCATACTAGTCTTGCCTTATTTCATGTAACATATCCATTCTCATTCAGTTTGTTTCTGAATATCCATTTGGTGCCATTTACATTCTTATCACTCGGTCTCAATACCAATGTCCATGTTTTGTTCTTCTGTATCTGCTCAATTTCTTCATTCATTGCCTTAATCCATTCATCATTTGCAAGTGCATCTCTAACAGTTTTAGGTTCAAATTCACAAATCAAACATGTGTTATCATTCAAATTACTTTGTGTCATCATGCCAACTCTCTTGTCTCCAATAGTCTAATTTTGTGGATGCTGTCATATTACATATTTTTCTAGTACATGTTCAGTTATTTTTTCTTCATTATGTTCTCCAATTGGTGTATGATTATGATCTCTAGTTCCAAAATATTCCCGATTCTCAGTTGGTGCATCCTGATGCTCGGTAACATTGCCCTGTTGCTCGATAATATTTGACAGTTGCGCGTGCAAAGTGTTAGGTTCTTCAATGTAAACAAATCTACTATAGTCTTATGGTTCTGTTTTACTTTCAGCATCATTCTTCTCAACAAATTCATCAACTCTTACATTTGCACTTTCAATGATCTTGTTAGAATAATTGTTTAAACATTTATAAGCTTCTCTTAGTAGAATATCCTAAAAATATTCCTTCATCACCTTTTGAATCAAATTTCTCATTTCTATCACCTTTTAGAATACAACATTGACTTCCAAATATTCTAAAATAACTCATATTAGGTGTGTAACCATACCATAATTCATAAGGTGTCTTGTTTGAATCATTCTTTAGTTGTACTTGATTCAATGTGTATACAACACTACTAACAAACTCCCCCAGTATACCTATGTAACACTATTTTTGATCATCAACATTCTAGCATAATCACAATGGATCTATTTCACCTTTCAGCAATCCCATTCTGTTGTGGTGTCCTCAGTGCATAAAAATGTCTCTTAATTCCATGCTCATTACAAAAGTTAGTGAATCATCATTAATAAATTCTCCTCCTTTGTCTGATCTTAAAAATTTCAGTTCTTTATCACTTTCTTTTTCCACTTTAGCTTTGTACCATTTGAAGATCTTAAATGCTTCAGATTTTTCTTTTAAGAACATGATAGCCATCATTCTAGAATAGTCATGAAAAAATAAAATAAAATAATGTATCTGTCACCATAATAACTCCATGTTCTCATAGGTCCACATAGGTCAGTATGAACCAGTTCCAAAATAGAATTAGATGAAAAAGTTTTTCTCTTGAAACTACTTTTTGACATTTTTCTCATTTGACAATTTTTGCACATGACATGGTCAGGTTTAGATTGTTGGGATAATGGAGAGGTGTGTACTTAGAGGGGAAGGGTGAATCAGTACCCTTATAACTTTTAATCAAATCTTTGTAACCACTAGTTCTGTAATAAACGACTGAGTAGATTGCATACACCAAACATATAGTATCACTGCTGAAATGTAAATGGATGTAAAGTAAATAGTACACATTCATGAAATTAAGTACTCATGACACTAGTATTTGGTATCATAGAAAACCCCTGTTAGAAGGTAAAAATTATGGTGGGGATGAGACCCACAAAACTTCACTTTTGCAGAAATAAAGTAGCATGTTAAAGCTTACAAAGAATGATCACTTCTGATGATATTACCCTATTAGGAATAACAATGAAATCAATTAGATCTACCTCATGAGAGGATTTAGAAACACAAAGTATGTGTGCACTCGGTTAAGTGATTTACAAAAAGACGGTTAAGTCTACTCTATTAAAAGATTTTAGGGTCTATTACAATTGTTAGAGAGTAACAGAAATGTGATATGAAAGATATACAATCTCAATATTGCTTATATAGATCCTTTAAGTACATACAAAACATATCACCTCAATGTGAATGATAATACCTTCTGCTCTATTCTTCTTGGTAGCCTTGCCTCTATTCTGAAAACTAATTAATGTAATATAGTCTCTGTCCTTAAAATCCTTGTCTAATCTCTGATGTCTCTAGTATGGTGGCTACTTGATCATTTATTGATCAACATACATTACAAAAATGAAATCTTTACATTTATATATTTTAAAATCTATGACCTAATTAGGGCTTAACAATTACATCCCTAACCTAAGATCAATGATGTACATAATTTACCTTGATCATCTAAACATAGGAGATATAAACAATTAATGCAGCAAATCCATAATTAATGTTCTCCTCGATCTTGTAAACTGTTATCTAGGTCAGAAAAAAGTTGTTACATAGAATTATGTGCCATAAAAACTTTTATGTGGCTTTTGGTCAACTCAGTTAATCCCATCTCTTGGTGCTCGGTATAGTCTGTGTATCTCACTTATACTATTGTTCGATTAAACTGTGTAGCTTAGTGTAGACTACTACTCGGTATAGTCTATTTGTTTGGTTATCACTGCACTTGGTTAACTCTAGGTGTGATCAGTTAACTCTGCACTTTGGTGATTATACTGACTGTCCTATTTGTGACTCTGTTACCGACTATCCATTATGTGTGCTTGAATACTAATGACAACTTAAATGCTCAATTGGAGTAACATTCTCCCTCTTTGGCATTAGTATAAAAAATGTATTACTATACATAATACTATGCATAGTGACTCCCCCTTTGTACATGCTCGGTATATGTATATGAGCTCCTCCTGATTATAGTATCCCCCTTTACTATACTTATATACATATGTTTCCCCCTTTTTGAAAATAATGACAAAAGGAGTATAACTTATAGTTTTCCAATAATGTTAGGATGGACATTCTTGAGAGTTTCCAGTAACTTCTCCCGTTCCTCTTTCAAATTATCTAGGGTTAGTAGCTCTAAGTTGATCTAAGAATGCATATCATATATCATGTCTATCACTGAAAATTCGGGGGTGGAAATCAAATTCTTTACCAATGTCACATGTTTCTGCATCATAGTGAAATGCGGTAGTAGCGTTTCCTGTAGCTTGGTTACTTGTTCTCTAATTTTCTCTTCTTCTTTCTTCAATTCTAGTCTCAACTGTTGGTTTTGGAGTACCTTGTTGTAATGCATCTTCAATGCATGTTTCTCGACTGATAGACTATTTGCACTATCTTTTAGATATTGATCTATTTTCTTTATCTTTTCACTAATCTCGATAGTGAGGTGATCTAACATGTGTAACTGATGTAGAATTATAATGGCTTCAGATGATAGTGTTTAAACCACTTACAAATTTAGACAGAGTTACCTTATTTACTGGCACTTCCTGGTTGATCTTCTCAGTAACTTTGTACTATATCTTCTTCTTTTTCTTTCCTTGGGCACTAGATGAAGGAGATAAAGTTAATGTTAATTGAGCCTTTTGCTTAGTTTCTGGCTTTTCTTGCTCGGTACTCTGTGTGATAACTTAATGAGGTGCCTCGGTAACTGACATTGTGTCTGGAGTAGAAGTGTCTACTATATTTTTTGTATTGGCTGTATTACTTTAACCTTTCTATTTTGCATCAATGGTATCTTTTGGTGCATCACCTTGTGTTGTTCCACCATTATGCTCAGTCTATGTACCTTTGTTATCACCCTTGTCTTCATTTGCATATGTAACCTACTCGGGTGTCTTCTTCTATGCTTCACTCTCTATTTCAATAGATTGTACTAAAATAGGTAACTGGCCTAGTACATTTACTCGGGCAACCTTTGTTATGCCTTGTTCATCCAGGGTCTCGGTTTCTCCAACTATCTCATCTTTTTTAGTTTTATCATCAGGATCACCTTCAGTTATGTCATTTATTGTGATCTCTAGGTGACTCATATTAGTCAATAGTTGAGGAATTCCATCTAATATATTTTCAACATCTGCATCATCAACATCTATTAGTTATGTGCTCAGTCAATCTTCCTCGGTATCGACTGTAGATGTAATGCCTATTTCTTCCTTGGTGTCCTTGATTGTCTCTGGTGGATTCAACATTTTATTCCATATTTGTGTGCTCTCAATATCCAATTCCTTCAGATTTCCTTGTATGAAATTTAATGCTCGTGACTTCTTAGGAAATTTCTTGGCATACTTCTACATGATATTATTTATCTGTTCTATTGTACAATCATCTTTAATAAGACTGAGAGTTGCTTCTCTCATTTGTTTCTCGGTTTGAAGTGGGTATGACCAACGTGTTGATATCTTATCATATAACTTAGAGGGAAGGTCATCTAAGAAAATTCAAATGGAAATTTTTTGAAGTTGATCATCATACCTATGATTTCTTCTTCAAGTTTATCCTTCTGATCAGCAGTCAGATTAGAATAAGCATGTATCTTTGGATGTCGTAACCATCTGGTTGTTAGGATTTCCTCTGTAATTTCATCAATGGTTTGAGGTGTATTGTTCTGTTCAACCTTGAATTGATCTGGATTGTCATCAAAATCATCCTTGTCATATTTTTCCCTTACATATCTCTCCCTTATTCTTGGTGCAGGATTCTCGGTAGTACCCTTCTATTTTCTTGTTTGGTATGTTAACTCTGGTGAGGGTCGTGATATCTTTGCAACACCTTTCTTCAAAGGTGGGGAATCTGTAGTCACTGATTCTGATATGTTCTTTGGTGGAGACTCAGTATTTATTCTTTTTCCCCTTTTGGCCTTAGGTGCCTTGTCTTGTGCTTCATTAGATTCGATGGCTTCAACATCATGTTCAGGATCATCATTTTGACTGACTAAAGTATACTCCTCGGTTTCATCTATAGACTTGTCTAATTCTTCATCTGTGATAGAAAATTTTCTCTTCAATGTCTTCACAATATTAGTCTTTTTCTAGCCCATCTTTTGAACTTTTAGACCTATATATATTCGGGTCTAGGCTTCATCATAGGTGCCAAATCTCATTGTATATTTATCAAGAGGTTCATTCAAAAAAAATTCAATAGCCTCAGATAAAATGTCAATATCTAATTCATAATCTAACAGAGGGAGTCATGTTGTCCTCGGTTGTACTACCTTGATTAGAGTAGTGTCAATGTCTACTACAAAAAAAATATCGTCTTTGTACTTATCTACCAATTGTAGTGGAATTTGAGTCCTCTTTTCCATCCAAGCCTTAAAATTAACAAAATAGTCATTCATGACTGGTTCAAAATCTGTTCCTAAGCTTGTGATCATATTATTAATTTGCATTGTAATTGATCGGTTGGACTTCCATTTAACTGTATTGATGGATGTAAAGAAATTTTGTAGGTAGAAGAATGTGCATAGTAGTAGTGAACCAAAATTACATGTGTTTGACCATACTGATCTGATGATCTTCATGTTTTCTTCAAATTGTCTCTGCAACAGCTTGGCGAGGTCATATTGTACTCCTTTCTTAACAATCTTGTATACTATGTCAATTGCTCCACAAGCTACGTTGTTCAGTCTGCTGGACTGGAATATCTTGTAGCCAATGACATATGCACCAAACCTTAGTTCAAGATTACCGATGTAGTTGATCTTCATACCTCTACTGACCCATTCAGCTCCTATTAACTTTTCTATTTTGATTCTCAATGGGTTTCTTAGTATTTTTATTTATCACATATGGGATACCCTGTCACAACATGAATAAAATCCTTTGTTATTTTCTTGGGCTCATCCATCCAAAGCTTTCCATCATGTACTTTTCTTAGAACAATGCGGATCCACTCGGTCTTGAATGCATTCAGGAAATTTAGGGCATTGGTTAACCCTTTAACCTCCAGATATTTATGATATTCTTTCAACTTCCCATCTGTGCATAGTGATTTATATATGGAAATAAGTTCAAAATCCCTGATTTCACCTATTTTGTACTCAATGTAGGCACGCACATCTTGGACTAACAAAACCCTAGGCGGGATGGATGAAAACACACCTTTGTCTTCTAGTTGCGCTGCAACCTATGGATGGATCTCATAGTTTAGCTCAGTGCAAGTGGATTTCTTCACCAAAACAATATTTTTAACCTTCTCCATCTTTTCTTTCATGGTTTGAGATGTGGATGCCATTATTTTTGGTTTAAGTTTTGCGTGAATGGTGTTCTGATAACTTGGTAATAGCAGAATGTGTTGGAAACACTGAGAGGGAGGGGGGGGTGAATCAGTGTTTAGCTTATTATTCAAATTCAGAAACTTAAACATAAATAAAATATACATTCAATGAATCATAACACAAGATCATATAACACTTGATATGATTACGGGGAAACCTTGATTAGAGGAAAAACCCCGGTGGGAATTAATACCCACAAATATTGTACTAGTACAATGAACCTGTTAAAGTTCCTTTGCCCTGTTAGAAGCAGTCTTTACAATATGAGTACAATGACCTAGTTAAGGGTCTGACCCTGTTAGGAGTCTTTTACAATTAATCCTGTTAAGGGTGAGGACTCACTGTCCAAGAGCTCACTGCTCAAAGAGAAAGAAGGATACAACCTCCTGAGAATAGATATGCACTATATCCAAAATAAACTGATGTATGTGACATAGATGTCTGATCAGTTCCAGTTATGTGCTTATGCTCTTAACTTCTTTAAGGGATTTTTCTCATACTACTCTTCTATACATCTTCTCTGACTTGTTTGATGACACTTCAAATGTACCTTTTCATTACATATATATATATATATATCTCTTTACGCCTGAATAGACGGGACTCAAAATAAGACCATAGTCGGCCCAAAAACATAATACACAATGCTTCCAAACAAATTGGCTTAAGCATGTTTACAAAAATGTTTAATACATACTTACAAACTTTTTACAATAGGTTCTTAGCCTTTACATAACAAAATATTACACGCTAATCAAAATAGTGAAGTCAGCTTCATACTCTGTATTCTAGACTGCTGGTGAACTTGTTCTTTCTTTAACTTGTCCGTACTAACATTTTGTACCATGTGTGTATAGGGTAAGCATAATAACATACCATAGAGCTTAAGTCTAAATGTGCATATCCTTAGGTGATCGTACGTACATCCGTTGATGCCCTGATCGACTGCAAGTCACTGTTCTGTTTTGTCTTCTACACTTAGTCAATTTTCACTTCATAGTTTACTATCAAAACATCACATGACTTTGTTGCCATAATGACAACACAAAATAAGCCATATACTCTCTAGGAGTCAACTTGCCAACAATCTCCCCCTTTTTCATTAATGGAAATAAATGAATGTGGCCAAGTCACTCAAAATTGACTAACACCCAAAAAATTGTATATCATTATACTTTTTAATATATACTACATATTCTTTACATACACTTTTTCTCAGACATTCATTACTCCCCTTTGACATTAATGACAAAGGTGAAAAAACTGTAATTCTCTATATACTTACTCCATATATACATCTGGATATACAACTTGAAGATTCTTTATCTCTTGCTGCCAGAATGCCTTCATTGCATCAACTGTCTAGAGATGGGCACATAGAGCATATGTGAGCTTCTCCATTTTCATCAAGTCCATGCAGGGACCTTGATCATAAGTGAAAATGGTGGCATTAATCTGTTTGATGTTCTCATCCAGAACTACTAAGGAGGGCGCAAGTGCATTTCTCAACTGAGTCTGTCGGGTCCTTATCTTATTGATCTCCATTTTGGCTTTTTCTATCTTGTCAAGTTGACCTTGATAGATACTGTTGCAGATGTTCATATCTTGCATGGATGTCTCAACTGATTTCCAAACACTGTCAACCAAAATGTCTGCCTCCTCTATCTTCTTGATATGTTCAGAGGTGAATTTCACCCTGTCCATACAGTTGGCAATTACATTTCTACCTTTAGCTGCCAACTCTTTCAACATAGACTGAACAATCTTCAAAGACTTCATATCTAAGGAAAAATTCTTGACTAGTTCATTCAACCTTTCCTTTTTATACTCATCTTCTACAATTCTTGTGGCTGAGTCTACAAAGCTTGTAAAATGTGCTTTGAAGCTTGTTAGTATGTTGTCTACATCATCAACTGATTGAATTTTTGCTACTTTCTTATCCGCAGGTACTATATCATTCAATATGTTTATTGATTCTAGGAATAGAGGATTTCTCATAACCTATTTTTCTTTGC
The DNA here is from genome assembly GCA_018584345.1 of Thuja plicata. Taxonomy (NCBI): domain Eukaryota; kingdom Viridiplantae; phylum Streptophyta; class Pinopsida; order Cupressales; family Cupressaceae; genus Thuja; species Thuja plicata. The sequence continues at coordinate 534,663 of MU226113.1, forward strand.
CCTTTTCCATGGCTAAGACACTAATCTTGATCAGGTCTTCTTCTCCCCAAGCATCCAGACTTGCTGAGTCAAGAGTTAAACTTGACAACAATGAGGTAGATGGTTGAATGGATGGTGTGAATATGGTATTCTGACTAGTTTCCATGTATTCAATTTTAAATGGGATCTCCATAGCTGGTAACTCATTGGTTTGATTATCTTCCTCTTTGTTCAAATTTGTTGAATCTATAGATGGAACTTTATCATGTTGCAAAGATGTATCATTGGTGCATGCTTTCTCTGTCTCTTTCGAGTTCACAAATACTTTTCCAACTTTATCCATATCATTAGCAGAGGCGGTCATAGATATCTTGATATCATCAATCACTATAGTATCCCCTGTTAGAATAGTCCCAAAGGATAACTGAGAGGTGGGGGGTGAATTAGTTATCAGTAAATTTAATTCTTTTTACTTTCTTAACTTCATAATATAATGAAGTAAATGCTTAATCAGATAACACAGTACACAACACATAATTTGATTACAGGGAAACCAAATGGTAAAAACCCCGGTGGGAATTAACACCCACAATGAACTATACTTTTTTATAGTAATCCATGTTAGAAGATATTTCAACCCTATTAGGAGTTGTACTTTACAATGCAATAACTATAGTGACCTAGTTGAGGGTCAGACCCTATTAGGAGTCTTTTACAAATAACTCTATTAGGGGTGGTCGACTCACTGTCCAAAAGCTCACTGCTTCAATGGTGAAGGCTACAACCTTTTGTATAACAGATATGCACTATATTTAATGATGAACTGTAGAGTAGACCTGTTGTCTTGATCAGTTCCAGTGTATTACAATCTTTCACTTCTTCTTCACATAGACTCTTGATGAATGAACCACATATGATATTATGCTCTGTACATCTTCTATCTCTTTTCATATCATTCACACTTAGCATATCACAAATGACTTTATATAAGTATCTTCCTCAAAGTATAAGATCAAGGGACCTGTAAGACAACTCTTCATAACATCCTTGTCAGCTCTACTAAGCACACAAGCATAATTAAAACCGCGCAAGTATAAACTAAATAGACGTGACGCTTCACTAAGTCGGCCTCACCATTTTATCTCTAACTTTGCAATCTTCTTGAAACATGTTTGGCACCTTTAGATAACTATCATCAACTCATAACTAATCATGAATATACATGCGCATATCCTGAAGATAGGCGCAACTCAAGAAACACGTTACATATGTTAGCTCTAAATAGATACTCTTCCAGAACTGTAACTGCCAATAAAAAAATTACACAACTTGACTGAAACATCATATCTGGATCTGCATGTATGAACATAACATAATAAACATGTCAAAAACATGTATCTAATCATGCAAGGCTTCATGTCATCATTCTGATAAGTTCATACAGAATCTCTACTATGTATTATATGTTGTCATCAATGACAAACATACAATCAATCAACTTCACAGAATCAAATCTCCAACAATCTTCCCCTTTGACATTGATGGAAACATATGATATCAAAAAAATATTTTTTTCATGGTGTCCTCTTTCTTTTACAATCTTCTCAATATCCTCATCAAAGCTTCCTCTGCACTGCTTCAGTTCTTCTAACTATTTTTATACTCCCCCAGAGCATATGCTCCCCCTTAGTACATACTCCTCCTTACTATATACTCCTCATTTGAAATCAATGGAAAAGGGAACCATAAACCATTGGGCACAGGTACTACTCCAGAAGTAGAGTAGTCAACCATTCATTAGTCACTTAATGAATGATGTTCTTGTTGTTTCTTTTAAATAGACTCAGGAGAGGGAATTACTCCCAAATTCTCTCTGAGATACTCAAAAGTATCCTTTGATAAGGGCTTTGTGAAAATATCTACCAATTATTCTTTGGTGCTCACATAGTCCAATTTCACTTCTTTGTTTGCAACCTTTTCTCTCAGAAAATGGTACTTGATCTCTATGTGTTTTGTCTTTGCGTGCATCATAGGGTTCTTAGACATGTTGATAGTGCTAGTATTATCACAGTGAATAACAATAGGATAATCAATCTGAATAAAAAAGTCTTTAACCATCTTCTTGATCCAAACCATGGTTGAACAATTCAGTGCTGCTGCAACATATTCAGCTTCTGTTGTTGACTGAGAAATTGTTGGAGATTTGATTCTGAACAGTTGATTGATTGTATGTTTGTCATTGATGACAACATATAATACACAGCAGTACTTCTATATGTACTTATCCATATGATGAAATGAAGAATTGCATGGATAGATACATGTTGTTGACATGTTTATTATGCTATGTTCATACACGCAAACCCAGATATGAGGTTTCAGTAAAGATATGTAATTTTGTTATTGGTGGTTACAGTTCTGGGAGTATAACGGTTTAAGGCCAACATATGTAACTTATTCTTGAGTTGCGCCTATCTTCAGGATATGCATGTGTATATTCATGATTAGTTATGAGTTAGTGATATTAATCCAAAGGCGCCAAATGTGTTTCAAGAAGATTGCAAAGTTATGGTTAAATTGGTGAAGCCGACTTAGTGAAGCGACGCATCTATTTAGTTTATACATGCGCGGTTGTAATTATTCTTGCGCGCTTAGTAGAGCTGACAAGGATGTTATGAAGAGTTTTCGTACAGGTCCCATGATCTCATACTTTGAGAATGTACTTATAGAAGGTCATTTGTGATAAGAAGAGTTGCAAAAGATAGAGATAAGAAAAGCAGAGCAGAGTGTTAAAGTAGCAGAGCTATATTTATCATATCTTGATAATATAGATATTGAAGTTGAAGCCTTTAGAATATAGATAAGATTTTTATAGTGGTTTACAAGAGGTTAAAGCATCGACGTACAAAAGGAACTGATCAGACAAGCAATGTCACAAGCAGTAGTTCATCTTGTTGATATAGTGTGTATCAAATAACCAGAAGGTTGTAGCCTTCACCACTTGGACAGTGAGTCCACCACCCATAATAGGGTTATTGTAAAAAAATACTAATAGGGTCAGACCCTTAACCAAGTCACTATACTACTGCATTGTATTGAACAACTCCTAACAGGGTTGAAAGATCTTTTAACAGGGATTACTATAAACAGTATAGTTCTTTGTGGGTGCTAATTCCCACCGGGGTTTTTACCATTTGGTTTCCCTGTAACCAAATCTAGAAGTGAATTTTGGAACCTTAGATGTGACTTCTTCTTCTGTAATTTGTGATTCTTCTTTGCTTGATTCAGGGTCATTGCATGAGACATCAATGCAATCAAACATTTCTTCAATAGCAGTATCTTTGCTGCTAGACCTGGGTTCATATTCAATCATAGGTGCATATTCATATTATCTCTCTTGAACCATAAACTTCTCATCAATTTTTACATGAGTACTTTCAATTATCTTTTTCAATCTCAAATTGAAACATCTATATGCTTTGCTTTTTGTA
>MU226113.1:589121-600420 GCA_018584345.1 Thuja plicata
TGTACAAAGCTGCTATTTTTGGAAACTTACTATTTTTAGTAAGTTGGTCGTTTAAACTCAGAATGTTCTAATTTTCTAGGTGAAGGTTCATCTTAGTCATATAAGAATGCCAGTTGAATTTCATTGCAAGATCATCTGTATTTGCGAAGTTATTAAGGATTTACTATTGAGATTTTAGGGTGCAAAACCTTTGAGCTCAATTTTTAGGACCTTAGAGGCTTCGGATTGAGGTTGAACCCGCGGCTAACTTGCGCTTCGCTAGTCAGGCATTGTAGATCGCGATCTCCCCTTTCATAGCCAATCAGAGCTATGGTTCAAACTGACCACTCATCCAATCTTTTAGTATCTTCTTTCCAAAAATTAGTTTCATCACTTCACATCAAACTAGTTGTTAGGCCAAGTGTTAGGAATCTTCTTTTCTCAAAAATCAATTTCATCGCTTCACATCAAACTAGTTATTTGATTAAGTCCTTGTAGCAGTAATCAATTTTATCCCTTCACATTAAATTGGTTATACGTTATCATCCTCAAAAATCAAATAGGTAATCAATTTCATCGCATCATATCAGTTTGGTTATTCTGATCTCAATCTATCATCAAATATAAGAAATTTTTTGATCAATTTCATTGCATCATATCAAATTGGTCATCTAATCTTCACATCAATTTTATCAACAATTGAAATCTATCTAGTTCTCAATCATTCTGAAATCTCCAGTATCTCAACCGATTTTCCTTCAATCAAGTTCAAAATCAATTTCTAATCAGGAATAGTTTCATCAGGATTCATATCAAACTATTCAATCAAGCAGAATCTTATCAACATCAGATGTTCTTTGAATCAACGCGTTGATCACACAAATTCAAATAGGAAAAATGTAATCACCTAAAATTGGTCTAGTCTAACTAGAGGCCTAGATCTGAAATGAATTTCCCTAGGTCCTAATCAGGACATCAAATTTGGTTTTAATCTTAATTGTGTAACTAAGTCATATCGATTTAATTGTATAACTCATTGACAATCAGAAATCCAATGACCTAACATCAAAGAGAAAATTAATTCATTAATTAACCGTAGCCTATTAAATCAAATCAAAATAAAAAATCCCATGGCTAGAGTATTAATTAAATTGAACTAATTAAATAACTCATTTATATTCACTCAAAGTGGCATCAAAGTCAACTCATCAACCAATGATCTTCCATCACATGGATCACTCAAGGTTCAATCTCAACCATCACAACCATTGAATTCAAATTTGAATTTGAATTAAAACTTCCCTCCATTGGAAAATCTATATAATCAACCCTTCTTAGCTCATTTTCATAGAGTGCATTCAAGTAACAAAGTAATGTTAGCATTAGTCTAGAGAAATATAGCATAATTGAGTTCATTTTTATAGCAATTGTGATTAATTCATGAATTTAGGAGCATAATTGAGATTATTTTAGCTGGAATAACACCATAATTAGATGCATTTAGGCATTTTTTTAATCAAATCTTCCATCATAGGATTGTCAATTCAATATGAATTAGTGCTAATCTAAGAGCATTTTATGTAATTCATTTGAATCTTCTTATGTAGGAATAAATAAGGCGATTTTAGTAGATTAATTGCTTAAATTTGATAGAATTTGATGCTAACCTACTAATGCAATGTCTTATTGAGTATTTTGTGCAGTTCTTTGCAGGTATACAATAAAACACATCACAATAGTCATAGATTTTTTATTTTATTTTATTTTTCAGATCTATGAAAATATGTATTTTTGCAATGATCTTGTAATTGTGCCAATGGTCCCTCTAATAAATTTTGATTTATTTAACAAATGATGGTAGATTGTGTTATATTTTGTATGCTCATTTAGTCTACCCTTGCTAATACATGTTTCAAAGTGGGAGCCTCTTATTTATAATGTGTTTCTTTTTTAAATTTGTATGAGCATTCTTTTGGTGATTTTTGTCAAGTATTTTAATTTATAAGGTTTCTTGTTTATTAACACACGTGTGGAGATAGCTTGTAATCATTGCTCCACTAAATCTAGAGATCCATTCAGATTTGAAGGAAAGGTTTTGGATAGAAGTTGAGAACCATCTTTGCATTTATATATAATGCCTTTCTTATTTTAACTAAGAGTCATTGGGCCTCAAGCCTATGGAAATACTAGAGTGGTACAATCCTGAGTTTCAATTTTGTAAAAAAATCTCATGAAAATGGAAACAATAATTCCCTTATTGGAGGCTAGGAAATCGATTATGTATGTCCTTCATTCCCTCTTATGGAATGTGTTGTTGCATCCTGTGGTTTAGGTATGCTAAAATCTAGTGGGGGTAGTGCCTAAAATAAAGAATTATTTGTTGTTGACAAGAAGTTGAAAAAATTCAAGGACTTTTGCTTAGATCTCAAAATGGTTATGAAGCACCTCTTAGTGTTCCATAATTATTAGGTTTTAGAGACATTGAGAGCTTTTCCTTTGTCAAGTTTTGCAATGAGATATTTGGAGTGGACTTCTACAAGGGAAGAGATTATTTATGAGGTTGGAAAATTATGGAAGTGACAAAGGTACAAGATTGCAAAATAAAGTAGTGACTTGGGTGGAGGTCAATACCTCAGAGGGTTTTCTTAGGGGGTCACCATAGGGGGTTTGTCTTGGGATTGGTAGGCCCTTAGTTAATCTTATATTTTTATTTATAATAACATTTTTGTGGTTGTATTTAGTTTTTATTTTCTTCATGGGAGAGGTCTAATAGAACCCTACCTAATTAATCATTATATTTTACTTTCCTTTATTTTTTATAATTCAAAAATGTGGTAATCACTCTTAGTGTCTTATTGGGATTGATAGTACAAGTTATTAATCCTCTTTGTATCGGTGCCAAAAAAAAAAATGATGATTACCATTGTAGTAGATATGACTTTTTCACAATCCATAAAATTAGTCTAGATCAATTTAGCATAATTGAGTTCATTTTCATACAAATTGTGATTAATTCATGAATTTAGGAGCATAATTGAGATTATTTTAGCTTGAGTAATACCATAATTAGATGCATTTAGGCATTTTTTATCAAATCTTCCATCATAGGATTGTTAATTCAATATGAATTAGTGCTAATCTGAGAGCATTTTATGTAATTCATTTGAATCTTTTTATGTAGGAAGCAATATGGTGATTTTAGTAGATTAATTGATTACATTTGATAGAATTTGATGCTAACCTACTAATGCAATGTCTTATTAAGTGTTGTGTGCAGTTATTTGCAGGTATACAATAAAATACATCACAATAGTCATAGATCTTTTTTTTAATATTTTAGATTTAGATCTATGATATCATTTATATATTATTATTATTAATTGAGTCATTGAACATATGTATTTTTACAATGTTCTTGTGATTGTGCCAATGGTCCCTCTAATGAATTTTGATTTATTTAACAAATGATGGTAGATTGTGTTATATTTTGTATGCTTGTTTAGTCTATCCTTGCTAATACATGTTTCAAAGTGGGAGCCTCTTATTTATAATGTGTTTTTTTTTTTCAATTTGTATGGGCATTCTTTTGGTGATTTTTGTCAAGTATTTTAATTTATAATGTTTCTTGTTTATTAACACACGGGTGGAGATAACTTTTAATCATTGCTCCACTAAATCTAGAGATCCATTCAAATTTGAGGGAAAGGTTTTGGATAGAAGTTGAGAACCATCTTTGCGTTTCTATATAATGCCTTTCTTATTTTAGCTAAGAGTCCTTGGACCTCAAGCCTATGGAAACACTAGAGTGGTACAGTCTTGAGTTTCAATTTTGTAAAAAAATCTCATGAAAATGGAAACAATAATTCCCTTATTAGAGGTTAGGAAATCGATTATGCATGTCCTTTTGCATTCCCTCTTGTGGAATGTGTTGTTGCATCATGTGGTTTAGGTAAGCTAAAATCTAGTGGGGGTAGTGCCTAAAATAAAGAATTTTCTATTATTGACAAGAAGTTGCAAAAATTGAAGGACTTTTGCTTGGATCTCAAAATGGTCATGAAGCACCTCTTGATGTTCCATAATTATTAGGCTTTAGAGACATTGAGAGCTTTTCCTTTGTCAACTTTTGCAATTAGATATTTGGAGTGGACTTCTACAAGGGAAAAGATTATTTATGGGGCAAAGTTCCAAGCTTGGAAAATTATGGAAGTGGCAAAGGTACAAGATTAAAAAATCAATTAGTGACTTGGGTGGAGGTCAATACCTCAAAGGGTTTTCTTAGGGGGTTACCATAGGGGGTTTGTCTTGGGATTGGTAGGCCCTTAGTTAATCTTATATTTTTATTTATAATAACATTTATGTGGTTGTATTTAGTTTTTATTTGCTTCATGAGAGAGGTCTCTAATAGAACCCTACCCAATTAATTATTATATTTTACTTTCCTTTATTTTTATAATTCAAAAATTTGGTAATCACTCTTAGTGTCTTATTGGGATTGATAGTACAAGTTATTAATCCGCTTTGGATCGATGCCAAAAAAAATGATGATTACCATTGTAGTAGATATGACTTTTTCACAATCCATAAAATTAGTGTAAGAATGCTCTTGGATTAAACTATGTGTAATTTTGTATCAACGTTTCAAATCATGTTCAAAGATCCATCATGAAGAAAAGGAGAGTTATGATGAGGGTATTCATTATGTCAAATTTCTCTAGAGAAATTATTGATCTCCTTCAAATTAGTACTAAAACTTAATGATATATATTGCACCAATTTTTTTCTAAACCCCTTACACAAATTCATCTCTTTTAATTTCAAATCTATATATTAAACAAGATTAATCTCTAATAATAAATTGTAAACTATTAAACTTCATCAATAAATCAAAACCTACAAAATAAATTTAAAAACTATAAACAAAAATAACATATTAAAAAAATCATATTCATTATATATTTTTCGTTCTTTTTTTTTTTTTCATTCCCTTTGACCTCTAATAATCTTGTTAGTGTGGTCTCTTTTGTGCTTTGACAAATTGTCACAATCACAAAATCTAATTTCTATCTAAAGTTAGTACCTACAACTTGAAGATTTTCGTAGAAGCATCTATGCCTTTAGTCAATGAATCACTCTTCTTTTGCTTCTTTCTATACCTAGTCTTGTTAATGGAAGTACCCATTTCGATGTGGACTTTGAGTCTATTTTAATTACTTTAGATTTAATTTTTACTCTCTTTCTTGCTTGATTAGGTCACCCAATGAAACATACGCCTAAAAAAGTAATCTAGAAACTTCATTGAGTTTTCAAATTTTGAAAGCTAAGATACCATATTGTAAGCCAGCTTATGTTTATTTTAAATATGTTTATAGTATTTCTTTTTAATAATAGTGAGTTGTATTTTAATATTAATTTATAATTATAATACATGAGTGAAATGGAATTACATTTCAAATATTTTATGTGACAAAATTGTCAATAGCATTATCTTAGTATAAGAAATGAGTTCATAACTAGGTGGGGGCCTACATATCTCAGAATTCACAACCATCAACAATGGGGTTTTGGTTCTTTATGAAAAATTTTAAATCATTATATTTGTCTTACTAAGTAGTAGCATGTATATGTGAAATGACAAGATCTAATGAAAAAATATTTCACTTCAAGTCAGATAATATTACAATGTTGAGAAATAGAAGAATATCTACATAATGGAGTCCAAAATGATTCTTAAGGATGTAAATATCCTTGGTAAACATTGTATCCTCATGTAAAACTATGACAACAAAAACATCAACATTAAATATATCTAAAATGTTGAGTTCTTTCAAGCTATTTTATTTACTATGTTTTATTTTATTTTTTGGAAAACTATTCATTTTATTTTAACTATATTGTTTTATTTTTAGTTACTCCATTTTATTTTCTTTTCTTTTTACTACAAAGTGTAGTAAATATTGTATACTTATATTTCATTTTTTAAGTCTTATTTTTGTAATTTTAATTTTTCTAATGTATGTTAGCTATGTTTTAATTTTTATCTGTACAACATGAGGCAACATGGTCTATTGTCATTACAGAATGTCTATCAACATAAACATGTGTTGAGATATTAAAATAATAAATAAGTTATTTACATTGCATATTTGTGGTGCAAATGACTATCAAATTTATGTTAAGTATCATTTTTATTAGAGGTAAAACATATTTTGAAGGGGCCCTAAAACCCTATATAGAAGACCATAGTTGGTCCAAACCAACAAGTTTTGAAAGGACCCAAAACCTTGTTATAGAAGGACAACTAGAGAGAAAATATAGCCAACCAACAATCAAATTTAGATTTAAAAATAAGAAGTCAATTGCTACAACACCAAAACTATAGTCACAACACAAACCTATGTTGAGAGCATTGAGGAGATGTTGGCAATATTGTCATTGATGTCAAAACCCTTGTATCGGTTGTATGTCTGTACCGGTTGGCTATCTATCGTATGTCTGTACCAGTTGGTTGTGCTTCGGTATGGTGCAGGTCAGATTCATTCTATTTAGTCTTCTTTTGGTAATGGATTATCATGATGGATGACTTTGTTCAAGCTACTGAAATATATATTTTTGGTACATCTACGATATTTGATGAATGAAAAAGTATGAAGATTTTGGGTTGTTAGAATTGGTTGTTGTGTTTTAGAGTTCTTTTGGGTATTCCTGCTACCTGGACATTCATGTGGTATATCATATGATTTTTGGTATAATAGCTACATTATGTTTTCTGAACAGGTTCTATCAAGTTTTAGCCTTTGGTGGGTTTAGAAATTTTGTTAATCAAAACATGGTCTTAGTTGTGGCGTTCCCATTGGCCCAGAATATGCTTGTCTTTAGGTTTTTACAATATACAATGTGATTATCCTATGTGTGACCTATCTTTTGGTCCTATGGTAACATCAAGTAAAGGTTTCATATGTATGACCTATTCTTTAGGTCTGGTGCTAGCCTGTTAAACTATGATGTAATATCTTTTGTAACTCAAGCCAACATATTTTGTGGCTAGGCTGACATACATACTTGTGTTATCCGATGTGTGTGTGTGTGTGTGTGTGTGGGTGTGTGTGTGGAAATCACTTCGTATCTAATGAGTGAAATATGAGAGATTGTTGAAAGTGATATGATGTGAATATATCTTTGCATCATTGGTGGTAAACTATGCGAGCATAAGTAAGAAGATCAAAGGTTATTGTGAAGACAAAAATAAGGTTTGTGAAAGAACGAAGTGCTCAATTTTGCAGAAGGATTAGGATGGGCTGACATAATATTTCTAACCGGATTTGCTGCATTTAGATAAAACTAAACTTTCATCTAGAACTGTCTCATACATAACTCATGCATATCTAGATGCAATTATTTCAGTTCACATTTTGTGTGCTAGATATTTTTGTAAAAATATTTGTATTAGGGAAGTTATCCCAACTGATAGTGAGCCTACATGCAGTGAGAAAATCAAAAGTGAGCCCTTGTAAAAATCATCTTAGCTGGTGTTCTTTTCATGACAATTAGTTTCTCCGTGGCTTTTCCCATCTTGGGTTTCCACATTAATTATGGTGTTCAAAGTGTTTATGTTTTATGCTTTCATGTTCATATCTATTATAAGTTTTTTATTGATTTAAGCATTTACCAGTTTAGTAAATTTTGTGAAAAGAACTTTGGAATAACTTATTCACCCCCACTCTCAGTTATTCATCTTGTTTAATAATTAGTATCAGAGATTGGTCCCTTATATGTAGAGCTTAACCACTTGAAGGAGATCTTGGATATTTGAACAGATGCAAGGAGAATACTATTCTGATGAAGATTGGAAGATTGTGATAGATGACACTGAGTCCAGTGACTCAGAGAATGAGGAGCTAAAATAAATTATTAAGGAAGTGAATGCATGTATATTGAAGCTGAGGTAAAGGTCTGGAAATTCAAAGCAAGACACAAGGAAGTAAGCCAGGAACTAAAGGAGTCAAAAGAAAACGTGGTAAATATGAAAAAATAACTGGATGAATACCAAAGCACTGAAGAACTTCTAAAATATAATATCAAGCAATAGCTGGAATAATGGAAGAAGAGTGGAGGATATCTAATGGATACTATCTAACAAAAAAGGAGGAATGGAAGAAAACTGAAGAAGATTTCAAGAACATTGTCATGTAGAAGATAGATGAAAATGAGAAGGAGGAACATGAATTAAAGAAGAAGAGATCTGAAATAAAGATTTGTGAAAGAAAAGGTGGTAAATCTGAAATAATAACTGGATGAATACAAAAACACTGAATAACTTCTAAAATATAATATCAAGAAATAGATGGACGAATGCAAGAATACTAAAGGATACTATCAAACAAAAATGGAGGAATGGAAGAAAACTGAAGAAAATTTCAAGAACATTATCATGTAGAAGACAAATGAAAATGAGAAGGAGGAACATGAATTAAAGAAGAAGAGATCTGAAATAAAGATTTTTGAAAGAAGCACTATTTTGGATCAAACCTTACCCCTTTGAAAAAGTCACAAGGAAATAGAAGGTTTAGATTTTATTGGTGAATGTTCAGATCTAAAGAACAAAGGAAAAAGCAAGGAAATTGAAGCAAAACCAAATTCTGAGGTAACAAGAAAATTCATGAATCCAAGAACATCATCAAGAAGGGTTCTGTTCAGGAAACCAAATTCTCAAATGTATTTATCTTTCAATGGTTATTTTTTCATATGCAATAATTGTGGTCATAAGGATGTTGAATGCAAGATCAAGAAGGAACATAATTTTCAATATTTTAGCTGTCATGAGTTTGGTCATAAGGAAAATCAATAGAGAAGTCAAGTATCCAATTCAATTAAGAGAAATGGTATGAACAATATTTTTCATGGAAACTGCTATGTATGTCACAATTACGGTCACGAGTCTAAGTAGTACAGATCTAGAGTTCAGTCAGCAAGGTTAGAACAAAGGAGGGTCAATTGTTTCAAATGTGGGAAAACTAGTCATTATGCTAACACTTGTAGATTTGTTGATGCTTTGTTAAAGACTCAAAATGATAAGAATGTTACAGTTTCAGGTGAATCTCATAATATAGTCATGGTATAAAAGAAGAAGGAAGCTATTGAAGAGAATTATATGGTACCATACCCCGGTACTATCTCTTTCAATAACTGAGTCAATTGCTTTGGCTGGGGGGAGTATAAGAATGCTAAATTTGTCACTTCCCCTGCTCAGGTGTGATACTGGTTACATATTTCATGTCTCTGGTATGTTTATATAGTAAATCATTATTACATTTGTTTTAGGTGATTGGTGTGTGTTGTATAGTTTATCGTGTCAGCAATATAAATTTTAGGTGGGAAAAGTAATTAATTATGAGTTATTTGTGATGTAGCATAATTCCTTTAAACTATTCTCACTTGGATGTTTACAACTCCCTTGGGAATCCCACAAGAGGTTCACACACACACACACACACACACCTTTCTATCCTAGAAAACCCACCTTACATCCAACAATGGCTTGACAACACTAGTCACTTAGTGATACAACTTCTCACATCAAACCTCCTCTTTCATTCAAAGTCTCCCTTGAATTACACCATAGCATCCAAAGATTATACCACTACTACTTTGCACAGAGGTATTTGGGAAATATATACTTGATTTACAATCATGAGAATCCAAAACCAAGCTTAGGATTTAGTGACAGAAACCCATTGCACAATTTGGGATTTTTTGCCTTGTAGGAGACCTAGTTTCTAGTAGCCCTCCTGGTCGACCTTTCTGGCCTTAACTCTTCATAATATTTAATGAGAACCCAAAAAATTTATACTTTTAGACACCATTTTCCTTATTACAAAACACACTCTAAGATTTGATTTGGGTTTCACCTTTTACCTGGTAAAATGCTCACTGCTCTTATAATCCTAATAGGGCTAATAGGCTTATTTTACAAAGGAACTACCAACTAGAAGGATTATCTCCCACAACCACTAATTGGAAAACTTTTTTGAGGTCATAAAAACAAAAAATCCACAATTATTTGGTTCCCAAACCCCTATTTTGCATCTCTGCAACCTACTTCTTATTTTTTGGGCTTGTCACATAAGGAATGCCAAGCCCAGGGCATCATCTAAAAAATTTCCATTTGAAGGGACCATTCTGAGACCTTTTTCATCCTAAATTACATATTCCAACCTAACATTCCCTAAGGTTTTAGCCAATTTGGTCGGTCGAATGTCAGGTTCCCATTAATGATTCCTAAGACCCTAGGTTGATGAGGTTTTCAAACCAGTCTTTACAAAAACTACTCTAACTTATTCAAATCTTAGCCAAATTACTTCAAAACAAATGAAATGGAAATATAATTCACTACTCTACTCATATATGGTCATCGATTGAGTCTCTCAATCCATGCACGTCCGTACATACATAGGAAAAACACAAAAATCATGGATTTCTCATAACAATCCTTCCATTTTATTCAAAATTTCATCAACTATCTGCCTTGACCCCTAATATTCATTTAACAACAATTCATGGTAGCTAGAACCAATTTCAACCAACTTTTGAATCCAACTAGCCATTAGAGGTAAAGTTCCAAAAGTTGCTCAAAAGTTGCTATGCAACTTTGACAACTTTTACATTGTTTTAGAACTTTTCATCTACCTACCCTCTACCTCACAAATTAAATTGATCATAGGTAAAACATGTGTTGGAATTATGTTATATTTTTCATCAGTGAAAACACTTATTCGATTCTGAATGCTTACCGATCTCATCACTAAGTCCACAGCTTATACCGAGCATTCAGTAATCACCTTGTAATGCTCAGCGGTTAAACAGTTCAAACCGAGCAGAACAGTGGTCACCAAGCATATGAACAGTTCAGAAGTGTTTACCGAGAAAAGAAACATGTACCGAGTAGACGGTACTCACCTAGCTTCACCATAACTACCGAGCCATCAGTTGAAGCCAACCAAGAAGTCAGTTTCCACCGAGTCACCAGCGGTTACCGAGTGACACTATATCTACCGAGTCACCAACGGCTACCGAGTTGCAAGCTACACTTCGGGACTAGTATGGACCGAGCTTCTACTCTTACCGAGAGCATGATGATGCCGAGTATTGTAGTGGATGCCGAGTATAGGAAGATCGCCGAGCCAGCTTGAGGAACCCGAGCTTCTACCGACTCAGTAATATTTTGTTTACTTATGAATGGACGACTCAGGAATAAGTTTATGTTATTAATTTGTATTTGGCCAACCTTGTAAATTGTAATTATGGGAACGGTATATATATGTAA
>MU226113.1:606914-618489 GCA_018584345.1 Thuja plicata
AGTCCTAATTGCTTCTAATAGGGCAGATCATCAGAAGTGATCAATGTAAGCCTTAATCGGCCAACTTTATACTGCAGTACCAAAGTTTTGTGGGTACCATCCCCACCCCAGTTTTACTTTCTATTTGGAAGGTTTCCGGGTCACCAAATCTTTGTGTTTATGTGTTATGAATGATTATACTTTCATGCTTGCAGTAGATTAGATAAATGAATGGTCAAGTATATACAAGTGCAGAAATGATTTAAAATTTTAAAAGTTACTGATTCACCCCTCCCCTCTCAGTAACTTGGCTAGTCTTGATTATTTCCAACAACATGTCATTTAACATGAAATAACACCAAATTTATGATTTTCTTACTTTTCTTGGTTCTTTGACCAAGTTTGATGACTTTGACCATTATTCAGGGCCTAGTGGCTTATAGCCTTACCTTTTGGTCTCAAGACCTTACAAAATGATATGGTCCGTGGGACCTTATTACATCATAACCAATAAAAAACCATTTTTTATCCTTCATGGATCTTCATTTTCTTTATGGGGTGCTCCTACACCAATTTTTCACTATTGCAAAGAAATAAATTGAGAATTTTGGAGAGCTCACGGGTGATTGGTAAAACATGTTTAAGTGCAAAAATGGAATAAAAAATGGTTTTCTATGAATCTGGTTCCATCATGTCAAGAATTTAGAAAGGATTGGAATTAGAATAATGTGATAATGAGAAGATTAGGTAATTAGATGTAGGGTTATCTGCACAAGGGTTGTAGAGAATTTGTGCCATAGGTTTGGATACTTGGGGAGAATTTCCCTAGTTTACAAAAAAGGAATTTATCTTGTTTATACCAAGACAATTCAATGAGAGGAATTTGTTATTAGATAAACCTTATCTGGTAACAAAGGAGTTAATCAAAGATATTAAATGTTTGTGAAATGTTGGAATTCTTCCAGGGAAGAAGTCAGTGAAATACAAAGAGGTGAAGGAGTTGAATGACCTTAACAGAGACCAGCATGCCCATTTAATTAATATCCTTATTGATCTGGTGGAGAGGTATGTTCTCTATGACATCATATACAAAATTTATTTTTGAAATCATGTAGGTGATACATCTTCTATACTTGTTTATCTAGAACATAAAATGGTAAAGCAAAGCTTGCAATTTAATTTGTGCAATCTTTTATTGGAAAATATATTTGAAAATGTCAAGATGTCATTAGAAGAAGCTTTTTCTTCTAGTTTGGATCTCTAGTGATGTGTCTAGTTTTTTTAATTTCTGAGATTTCTACTGGGTAGAGAGAACATTGAGTGGAAATTTGACGTCCCTATCAAAAATTTTTTTTTAGATATTTAGAGTTTCTGGAGAATAAAGAAGATGTGTGTAAGGGGTGCTTTGTAAATTTATAGATGAACATTTCTTCCAGTGTAGTTATGTATGGTGGATTGGTTGTTTGTTATATTGAGGAGGGTTACTCCTTGAATAATAGAGGATTTGAGGTTGTTATTGGTGGTTCCCTCCCCGAGCTGAAGAGAAGGAAAATCAGTGAAAAAGGAAAAGAAATTGTTACTATTTTAGAAGAAGAAAGTGAAAAAGAAACAAAATCAAAGGAAGAAAAAAAAAGGAAAAGGATGAGGTTTTCCCATCAGAATATGAATATGTGGATTCTGATGTAGCTTAGACAATGTTGGAAGGAGAGTTTGACAAAATTGGTGACATGTGGTCTAGTTTCTCTTTGGAGAGCAGAACAAAGATTGAGACTATAACAGTTGAATATTTGATCAGTATGAAACTAATTATTTCCACTGTATTTGATGTCAATGAAGAATCAATCAATAAATAATCAATAAAATCTATCATAATCACATTGTTTAAAATGAATTATTTTCCAGATGAATCAATCTTCACCTTTACAAAATCTAATGAACGAAAACTATATTTTGATGGCTCACATACTAGAAATAGATCTAGAGTAGGTATCATGTTTGTAACTACACAAGGTGATGTCATACCTAAATTGTATAGAATAGCATTTGAATGTACTAATAAAATTTCTAAATATGAGGCTCTAGTCACTGGACTCAAGCTAGTAGTTCAATGGAAAATTTAGCATCTCAAAGTGTCTGGAGATTCCCAACTAGTCATCCGCCAAGTGAATGATGACTATGAAACTAAAGATGACAAATCGATGCCCTACAAGCAACTGGCAGACTTCCTCAAGTCTTGATTTGTTACAATAAGATTTCAACAACTTCCCAGGGTACATAACAAGTAGGCGTATGCTATGGCCACTATCACCTCCATGATTGACATTCCACCCAATGAAGATCGTTGTGAGTTTCTAGTAGAGAAATTATTGATCCCTACATTTGATATTCCACGATCTTAGCTTGTGTGTGAAAATGTTGGTCCCGATTCCCCTTGGTACCAAGATATTTACAATTACCTGCATGCCCAAATCCTAATTCCTGACCTATCCAAGAACACATGTTGAGCCCTTATACAAAAATCCACTAGATATGTCATCATCAGTGATACCCTTTATAGGAGGTCCTTTGACCAAATCCACCTTAGATGCCTCGATTCATGATAAGTTGAAACTACTTTATATGAGGTACACGATGGTATATACGGAGGTCATTTCAATTGCTTAAGCCTTGAAAAGAAGCTGGAAATAGATGGATACTATTGGCCCACTAAAAAGAAACATACACATAAATTTGCAAAAAAGTGTTACAATTGTCAAATACATGGTAATTTGATTCATGCTCTAGCACAAGATCTTCAACCAGTTTTCTCTCCATGGCCTTTTTATCAATGGGCATTTGATCTCATAGGGAATATTTCTCCTCTTTCTTCTAATGGCCACAAGTACATTATAACTGCTACTAAATAGTGCACCAAATGGGTGGAGGTGATCCCTATGACTTATATTACAAGAAAACAAATTTCTAAATTTATTCTGAATTACATCATATATCACTATGGAGCCCCTTTGGCTATCATCACTGATCATGGTAGCCCTTTTAAAAATAAATATGTTATAGATCTTTGTGAGAAATTCAAGATTCACAATGGATTTTCCAGTATCTACTATCCAAAAGGAAATGGCCAAGTTGAGGCATCAAATTAGACAATAATCAAGATACTTCAAAAAATTGTCAATGACGTTGGTCGCGACTAGCACTGGTAGTTGAATTTAGATCTTTGGGCCTACATAGCCAACATACACACCCCCACTAGTGCCACACCATACGCTCTTGTCTATGGTGTTGAGACCATTCTACCTATTGAGGTTGAAATCCCATCACTCAGAGTGTCACTACAACACATTATTTACAATGAACAATACAGATTTTCTAGACCGCATGACCTTGAAATGCTTGATGAGAGGAGACAAGTCTCCTTAGTCCATTTGTAATCATATCAAAACCATCTCAAAGGGAGGTATAACCATAAAGTCATAAGTTATCATTTTGAGATTGGATATTTGGTTCTAATAGTGTATTACAAGACCCAACCACAAAGAGAGAAGCCTGGAAAATTTGAACCAAACTATGAAAGACCCTATATGGTCACCACGACATATGGGTCTAGATTCTATCAGCTTACAACACTGGCAAGAGAACCATTGTCAGAAGCAGTGAAAAGAATGCACCTCCGCAAGTACTACACATGATCTTGAGAAAATAAAAAATAAAAATTGAAAAGAGTTCCAAGAAAATAAAAAATAAAAATTTGAAAATGGTTCTTGACAAAATAGAAAAAAAATTGAAAAGAGTTCCTGAAAAAATAGCAAAAATATTCAAAAATATTTCTGAAAAAGAAAAGAAAAAGAAAAAGAAATGAAAAAGAAAAAAGTGAAAAAGAGAAAAAATGGTTGCCTTGATGAAAACCTGGTAAACAAGCGCTTTGGGAAAGTACTATGGTAAAAACCTGGCAAATAGGTGCCACGTGTAACAAGTTTTTTCTTTGACAAATATCATCATTCCACTCGATGTTCAATTGTTATTTCCTGATCATATCCTTCACCTTGAGTCAGCCCTAGTGCCTCTTTATGACATATAACTTGTTGATATTCTTTGTCCTTTCCTTGGCACACCCAGTCTGTACATATCTACTCCTTTGGCCTCTACATATAGTCAGTGTTTTTTCTGGTGCGAGAATCCTTGCAATGCTTGAATTTGACTTTTAATTGGGGGCAAGACCCTGTTGGATTTACTATAGAAAGATAAGTACTGAGAGGGGATGGGTGAATCAGTACTGCAAAAAATTTTAAGACATAATATGAACATTTACCGAACTAAATACATTGTAGATAAACATTATAAAACATATAAATAAAAATATGACAAAATAGTTCATAACACCATGATTTTTGGTCATGCAGAAATCCTTGTTTAGAGGAAAAAAATTGTGGTGGGAATGGCACCTACAATCCTTCGCTACTGTAGAAAAAAGGTTGCTTAGTTAGAGCTACAATGTTAGCTACTTCTGATAGCTTACCCTATTAGGAGTACAAATGACTTATATAGTCTACCCTCCTAAAGGATTTTACAATCTCTAATCTAAGAGATTTACCCTGTTAAGGGATTTACAAAGTGAGACATATTAGGGCCTACCCAATAATGGGATTTACACTATTCTACACACAATAAAACTCAATACAAATATGTCTATGAAAATGTATCAACACATGCTATTCAGACTCTCTATGCTCAATGATTTCTTTACCTCATACTACACTCGGTAACATCAAACTTATTCATCTTCTCTATTCCGATGTAATTGCTATGTACTCGGTATTGCTCTGTACTCAATGCTTCTCATCCCCACTTCAACTCTTCTCAACTTAATTTTTACTATTCAAATTCATCATTTATATAGACAATTGTTTTGCCTTTTAATCTCATTGATTAGGTTTTCCTTCTTTTACTCCTAATCGTCATATGATCCATATGAACAAATTCAATGTATTTAATGTTGATTAACTGATGAATATCTGATGGACATGATGAAGACTGAGTGATACCGAGTATCATGATTGTAGAAATGGTTAGATCAGTTGTTGTTTTGTCATTAATGTCAAACAATTGATTAATTGATTTTTATTATGTTACCATATCTTAAGAGAAGAATTTAAATGGGTGAAAAATACAGATCAAACAATGACGAAGTAATGATGATATAGTGTTTTTCTACTATACATTTGATTTTTTCTAATCATTACATTTGATTGATCAAGTCAGGAACTACAATGAATTTAGTTATTACTGAAAGAGTTACTTTACCAAGCCAGACTGACTCAGTCAGTAGAATGTTATATGACTCAATTAAATTTACCAAGAACCAAAGACAAGTTAGATACCGAGTAGTGAGTGAAGTCAGTTATTGAGTTACAAAGCAAGTTTTACCGATTACAGTTACTGATATTAAATGATGATGAAATCAAATTTAATGCAAAGCGATGATGATATGGATGAGGAAATGAATTAAATGAATTTTGTTACAAGATCTATGAATGGGAAAATTCAATGAGAAGATCTGAGGTGAAGATCAAGCGGATAAACAAAATTATGAAAGTTCCAAGAAAAGTTACAAGTTCTTAGGTAAAAGTGATATGGTTTACACAATTGAGAAATATGAAGAAGAAGTTCAAACGAATGAGCGCAAATGAAGGAAAATAAAATTAAGGAGATTAAGAGGAAAAATTATGTCTATATAAGGAATGAGAATTACACACAGTGTAAGGCTGCTGGCGAATTGAATAGAGGAGGAAAGAAGTTGAAGAACAACATTTACCAAGTAGAACAGAGAAAGATAAATTGACAAATCTACAGTCTGAGAAAGAGATTAATGTAGTATGTGATGTCAATATTCAATTAAGCATAAAGGATCTGATACAATAAAATGTAGTTGCTATACTTACATATTAAAGTTTACTATTGCTTATTAATATTTGTAATAGAGAAATCTCTTAACCAAGTAGATTTAACCATCCTATTTGTAAAACCTAGACTTAGGTGACATTCCAAAAGAGTGTTTAAATACCTCTAACAAGGCCACTCCTAACAATGTGAAGATCTTAATAGATCTGAGGTAAATCCCTTAACAGGGTCACATTTAGAAAATGTGTTTATAATCTTTTACATGATTAGTTCTTAACCGACCGTACTGGTTGAACCCAAATTTGCAGGATGAATTTGCATACCTAATTTCTCAGGGAAGTATCCTTTTAATTTTATAAGTGAATTCTTATGTTTTATATGGTGTTTTACCTTAGCTTTATTCATATTTGAATTTGAAATCTAGCTGTTATATGTGTTATCATGGTTTAATTGATTATTTTATACCTTTTCACGGATCCTTCCACTAATTAAACTTAAACGATGATCAACGGATGGCATTTTCCCTTAAACAATAGATAAACATCCTTTAAGCTTCAAGGGAATGCGCCTAGATAACACGTGTCCTCAGATCTTGGCTGACTAAAGTCAAACCAGGTTAATACATCGAGCAATTCAAGATTCATCTGATGACTGACGTTATCCCTTGATTTGCAAGATGAAGATCTTTTAACCATCAATGCAACACACTATACTGACGTGTGTCCTGGTCCCACTAATATCTGAGTGACAGATTAATAGTTAATTCATTTCTTACATTAAATAGCATCGACGGTTGATGTTAACTCATTCCAAAAAGATGCAAGTTCTTTATCTGTTGCAAGAGTGCGACTAGGTGACACATGTCCTAGGCCCGCAGATGTTCTAAGGATGAAACAACAGGGATACAGATGGCACTGCATGAATCTTCAAGCAAGATGATAAGGAAAAAATTCATTTATAAAGAGTTTTATAATATGATTTACTATAACTCTAATATTTTAGCACAAGGGTCTAATGGACAGAGTTGTTTTAATCAAGATCAAAAGGTGATCGGCTGTTAGCTAAACCTCAAAGATTAATCTATAGTTAAGTAAGATGAGGATCAATGGTTGG
Organism: Thuja plicata; assembly: GCA_018584345.1. Lineage (NCBI taxonomy): Eukaryota > Viridiplantae > Streptophyta > Pinopsida > Cupressales > Cupressaceae > Thuja > Thuja plicata. Next base: position 613,905 of record MU226113.1, read on the forward strand.
TGTAATGTCTAAAAGAGAAAGATAATTTTTGTTTAATCTTGCAGAAGAATCCTGGGTGTAAGAGAAATCTTGCATCGCCCAAAAATATTTTCTGGTTTCTTTTCAATAAGGGTTATTTTGTACAAAGTTGCTATTTCTAGAAAGTTACTATTTTTAGTAAGTTTTTTTTTTGTTTTAGCTCAGAATCTTCAATTTTCTTCCCTGGAGGTTCACTTTGATTGTATCAGCCTGCCAGTAAAGTTTCATTGTTAGATCAAGTCTAGTTTTATAGATATTGGATATTTTTGGTATTGGCATCAAGGTAGAGAAACTTTGAACTCATTTTTGAAGGCTTTAGAGGCTCAGAATGGGGTCAAAACCTTGGTTCATTGGAGCTTGTGCAAGTCAAGTGATGTAGAGAGATTCATGGCATTTATAAAATGGGTTTACGATGTCCCATTGGGTCAACAGTTGATGAGTTATGGTCTCTGGAAGTTGTGCTACCTGAACTTGAAAATATTAAAGTTTCTTCAAAATTTATTTTTGGGTTCCAAAGTTGTTTGGGTCTATTCTAATGTAATAAAAATGAATAATAATATCTTAGGGATGGTCAGCCTCAAACAATAGAGTTTAATTTCTAGAATATTCTTGGGTGGTTAAAATTGGCCATATATTGAAGGCCCGTAGGGTTATCTAGGACAATTATGGGTTATGCATTTGGTGGCTCTGGCTTGCAGATTATTTTAATAAAATTCCCATGTGGTTGTGCATGTATTATTTCTGAAGGTGCATGTTGCATTTCTGAATGTGCATGTTATATTTCAGAATATTCTAATTTCATTTCATTGTGGATAATAGAAAGCCCATTTCCTGTCTTTGCAAATTATTTTTATTATCAATTTTGTCGTCTGTTTGTGTTAATAAAGGGAGTAACCTTCATCAACACCCCAATGCTCCTACATTATTAAGGCATCACAACATGTTGACACACGTCCTGGACCCACATACTATGAGAAATGTAATCATTGGTTAAAGAATAGAAAGTATCAATAGTGGGCGTATTCCCTTGATCGAAAGATGCAAGACTTTTATCCATCAAGGAATTGCGAGATCATGACATGTGTCCTCAACAGTAAAAAGGGAAGAAGCCTGGGTGGAAGCATGACATGGATTTATCTTATTTATTGCTTAAATTATATCTTATATATGTCTTAGGGTTTTGATTATCATTTAATACATTACTATCATTTTCATGCAGGATTTTGAAGGTGGTGAAACATGGATCCATATGCTGACAGAACAATGCAACCTTGGTGAAATAATGAAAGATAATACATGAAGACATCCATTGAGTATTATGCATGAGAATGAAGGATACCAGAGGATGGTCGACAATGTCAACGTTCCTGTTCTCAATGATAAAGCTCTTCGACACACCATAACATAATATCCATTATCAAAGGAAAAATATGTAGATGAGCATGCGGTCGAAGTATTATGATAACCATAATGAAGAATCATTGTTATTTCAGACATGATATAAGGGCTTGACAAGTTATAATTATTCTGGATTATCTTTAACAAGTCACAAATGATTTTTTAAGTGATTATTGTTTTTTTTCCTTATGGTCGACAACCATTTGGAAAAAGGATGATAAATCATTCCTTAAATGTAATTGTAACTAATGTTCAATTGTTGATCTTACAATTAGATATTAGTTATGAACATGCGTATTGATCTAAAGCTTGTTCACATCCATTGGACTTGATATAAATAAGGATACCAAGAGCAATACAAAAAAATATATTATCATCATTATTATAAGATTTGATAGATTTGATCAATAACTGTAGCACGAACTTGGATGTACCATTTTTCAAAATCAATAAAGATAAGTGTTTTTTCTTTCGTCTGTGGGAATTGACACAACTTCATTTTTTATTAGTCCCTTGGATAAAATTTGTTAATTTTCTTCAATAAAATAGTTTGAATGTGCATACTTTTGAGTTTACAGTTATATTGTCAATTGGTCTTTTCATCTTGTATAGTTAAATTCAATTGATTGTGGCCACAATCAATCGATCTACCATTTGAAGAGTTAAATACAATTGAAATAAACTATGAATCTATCCTAAGATACATGCTCATTTGAATACTATTGAAGTGAGAGTCTCTTACAAACTGTCTCTAAGGTTGTACGTAGGGTCGGGATGATTTTGAATCTATTTCCCATGATAGAATAAGGCACTGATCTAATAATTATTTGGATTATAGTTATTTAGTTTATTGTTTATAGTTTTGTGATATCTTATCCATCTGTTCATCTCATCTTACATTCATATTTACTAAAGCTTTCATATGATCTCTAAGTATTTTAGTTTTGCAGTCTATAGCATATTGTGTTTAAGTTTATTTCTTTCAAGTTCCTTTTCCATCCTTGAGAGAGAAGTTTTGGAATGTATTCTATCTGCTATAAAAAGCCTTAAAACTTAAAGGATAATGTTAGGAACCTGTGTGTTCCTTCTATTTATTTGGTTAGTGTAGTGTTGTCGGACGCATATGCTTTGTAAGTCATCCCGTGAGTATATTTTATTATCCCACATGCATAGGTAGTATTACTTTTCTAGATCATACTTAGTATATAAGAGTAGGTTGAGGTCTTTGATGGACACCGATGAATTTATTGTATTGAGCTTTCTCAAAGGAGGTTACCCCCTCGAAGTGGCCCGCGATCAATAGATTCATTCTGATTTCTGCTATTGCTCTATATTCTGTTATTTCATGCATTCTCACCATATTGTTGTATGGAGGTTCCTCTCATCTGGTATCAGAGCACTTTCGTGGGCTCCCTGGGTGGAAATTAAGTCAAATTTTTTTTTTCCGTAATGGCCTTCAGGTTCCTTTCAATTCTAATATCTCTTGTTATTGCTATAACTATTTTCTGTTATTCTGAGTGAATTTTTTCTATTTTTTAGCCATAGCTTCCTTGCTTTCTTCCCGTTTCCTCTCATAGTTCCTCAGAACGCCTGAAATACCATTCCGCATACTTCCTTCCTTGACGACCTAACCCCAAATTCTACATATCGAAGCCCTAAATCCCTCATTTATCAAATTTTAGGGTTTGCCCTATCTTTTTCGGGTTCTTATCCAATCGCCACCAAACCGAGCCACAAGATTCCATTCCTCATTCTGCTCCCTTGTCCCTCTTGGATTGCCCGCCTCATTCCGCCTCCCCAACCCTGAAACCCTCATTTTTCTTTTTCCCTTTTCCTCAGAAAGTCTCCAACCACTCGTCAAACACCTATTTCCCATATGAGTTTTGCCCAAATCCAAGTTTGCCTTAACTGAAAAAGTTTATGTTTCTCATTTTCTACAAATTGCCAAAAAAAAAAAAAACTTCTTTATGGTTGTTACACGTACAAGAGCAAAAATCATGGAAGAGGAAATTGCATCCCTCAAAACCAAACTTCAAGATCTGGATGACAAGATTCTCGGTCTCAACCTTCAGCATTCAGCCATGAACCGAAACCTTATGGAGACGATGGGTTCTCTTCTGGCAATTTCTGTGGACCGAAGCTTGATTTTCCGCGCTTCGATGGTACTGATCCGACTAGATGGATTTATAGGGTAGAGCAGTATTTTAGCTTGCATAATAATTTGGATAACAACAAAGTTCCCATTGCATCTTTTCATTTGGAACATGAAGATATTCAATGGTTCTGTTGGTACATCAAGGCTAATGTAGACCCAACATGGACAGAATTGTGCACACTCCTTTTGGAGCACTTTGGCCCTAGTGCTTTTGATGATTTCACAGGAGCACTCACTAAACTGTGCCAAACAGGCACTGTAAGAGAATACCAGACAGAGTTTGAAAAATTAGCTAATCACACAGAGGGCTTGTCTGATGAATTCTTCTGTAGCTATTTCGTCAGTGGTCTAAAGGATGCACTTCGCTCGGAAGTCAAAAAATTTTGACCCACTACAATGATGGAAGCCCTTGGGTTGGCTAAGTTAGAAAAAGACAAGATTAGTGCTCTCCAACGTTCCAGATCCAATTTTTTTCCATTCAGAAATATGGGTTCTCACAACCCTCAAGTCACACCAGCTCCAAGAACTACTCCTATCAAGCACTTATTTGAAATAGAGATGCGGACCAGGCGAGAAAAAGGGATTTGTTATAATTGTGATGAGAAATGGTCCCGGGGCCATAGATGTGTTCAGAAAAAGCTCTATCTCTTGGATGTGGATTCTCCACCTGAACTGGAAGAATATGTAGATGCTCACGAAACCGTGGATGATGAGGTTGAGCCTCAATAGCTTGAACCTCCTTCGCCAGAAGCTCAACCAGAGATATCTGTCCATGCTTTGGCAAGAGTCACTACTCCATAAACCATGTAGGTCTAGGGTTTCTTTAAGAAGATCCCTCTTACTATACTCATCGATTCTGGTAGCACTTATAACTTCATTGACCCCCGAATAGCCAAACAGGCTGATTGCTTTGTCCATCCCTACTCTAGCTTTGAAGTCATGATTGCCAATGGGGGCACTTTACCTTGCAAAGGGAAATGTCGCAATGTGCATCTCTCTATTGGAGATTATAAC
>MU226113.1:632791-692361 GCA_018584345.1 Thuja plicata
GGGGGGGGGGGGGGTGAATCAGTGTTTATCTATTAATTATATTTCAGCCAATTAAACATATATCAAATGTGCATCCAAAGAAACATAACACAAGAACACATAACACATGATATGATTACGGAGAACCATGATCAAAGGAAAATTGTGGTGGGGATTAGTACCCACAAATATTGTACTGGGTATAATGAACCCATTAAAGTTCCTTTTCCCTGTTAGAAGCAGTCTTTACAATTTGAGTACAATGACCTGGTTAAAGGTCTGACCCTGTTAGGAGTCTTTTACAAAACCCTGTTAAAGGTATATGGCTCATTGCCTAGGCTCACTGCCCAATAAGATGAAGGCTACAACCCTTTGAATGTTGATATGCACTATATCAAAAATGAACTACTGTAATGACACTACTATCTGATCAGTTCCTTGTATGCGCAAATTCTCTTACTCCTTTAAAGAGCTATATCATCTACTGACTTCATTATACTACTCATCTATATCTTCCTCATGCATAATAATTGACCCTTGTAACATTACATTACATTACATACTTATATGTTTACAATTGAATAGGCGCGACCCAAAACATAACACTAGTCGGCCTTTAAACCAAAATACACAATGCTTCCGAACAAGTCGGCTCAAGCGCGTTTACTATAACATTAATTACATTATTAAAAAATTATAACTAAAGGCACATGGCCTTATTATCTCAAACTAATTCACCCTAACCAAAACTATAGTCGGCTTCCATGCTCTGTTTCCTAGACTGCGGGTCTACTAATCTGCCTATAACTTTTCCGTACTGATGTTCCATACTCTACGCATCTGGATCTAGCATGTATATACACCATAGAGTACATAACTAAGAACACATGCTCTGGGGTGATCTCTAACATGTGTGTTGATGTATTGATCTTTGTATGTGTCTGTCTTCCCTATTTTCACACAGTCATTTTGTCTTTCATAACAGAACTTAAGTATGACTTTGTTGCCATGATTGACAACAAAAAATAAGTCATGCTTCCTCAGGAAGTCAACTTGCCAACATTATATTATTTTTGTTCTTCTAATGGTTTTCTTTTCCAGAGATAACTAGGATCTTGATGCATTCACTAGGAATACACATCCCTAGAAAGAGTCACTGGTGGAGCCCAAATTTTCAGGACAAATTTGCATACCTAATTGCTCAAGGAGGTATCCTTTTACTTTTATAAGTAAATTCTTATGTTTTATATGGTAATTTACCTTAGCTTTATTCATATTTGAATTTGAAATCTAGCCGTTATATGTGTTTTCACGGTTTATTTGATTATTTTATACATTTTCACAGATTCTTCCAATGATTAAAATTCAACGACGATCGACAGCTGGCGCTTTCCCTTAAACAATAGATAAATGTCCTTTAACCTTCAAGGGAATGTGCCTAGCTAACATGTGTCCTTAGATCTCAGCTGACTAAAGTCAAAGTAGGTTAATACGTCAAGCAAGTCAAGACTCATCCTATAGCTGGCATTATCCCTTGATCAGAAAGATGAAGATATTTTAACCATCATGGCATCATGCTATATTGACGCATGTCCCAGTACCACTAAGATCTGAGTGGAAGATTAACAGTTAAATCATTGCTTATACCAAACAACATCGATGGTCGGTGTTAACTCGTTCCAAAAGGATGCAAGTTCTTTATCTGTTGCGAGAGTGTGACTTGTTGACACATGTCCTGGGCCCACAGATGTTCTGAGGATGATATAGCAGAGATACAGATGGCACCACATGATTCCTCTAGCAAGATGACAAGGATGAAAGTCATTTATAATGCATGTTATAGTATGAGTTATTATAACTCTAATCTTTCAACACATGGGTCTAATCGACGATTTTGTTTTAATCAAGATCAAAAGGTGATTGACTATTAGCTAAAGCTCAAAGATTAATCTATAGTTAAGCAAGATGAGTATCAATGATCGGCGTAATACCTTAAAGTGAAAGATGAATGTTGTTTAATCTTTAAGGCATCATGACATGTTGACACGCATCCTGGACCTGCAAACTATGAGAAATGTAATCATCAGTTAAAGCATAGAAAGCATCAATGGCGAACATGTTCACTTGATCATGAGGTGCAATAATTTTATCCATCAAGGCATTTTGAGATCTTGACACATGTCCCGAATAGTCAAAAGGGTAGAAACCCTGGGTGGTAGCATGACATGGATTTATCTACTTTATTACTTAAATTCTATCTTATATATGTCTTAGGGTTTTGATTATCATTTAATACGTTGCTATCATTTTCATGCCGAGTTTTGAAGGTGATGAAACATGGATCCATTTTCTGACAGGAGAATGTGACCTTGGTGAAATACTAAAACATAATACATGTTGATATCCATTGAGTAGTATGCATGACAATGAAGGATACCAGAGGGTGGTCGACAATGTCAACGTTCTGATTCTCAATGATAAAGCTCTTCGACACACTAGAAAATAATATCCATTATCAAAGTCAAAATATTTAGATGAGCATGCAGTCGAAGTATTATGATAACCATAATGAAGAATCATTGTTATTTAAGACATGATATAAGGGCTTGACAAGTTATCATAATTCTGGATTATCTTTAACAAGTCACAAATGATATCCTTATGGTCAACAAACATTTGGAAAAAGGATGATAAATCATTCCTTAAATGTAATTGTAACTAATGTTCAGTTGTTGATCTTAGGATTAGGTACTAGTTATGAATAGACATGATGATCTTAAGCATGTTTACATCCTTTAGACTTGATATAAATAAGGATACCAAGATCAATACAAAAAAAATTTATTATCAGATGGGATAGATTTGATCAACAACTGTAACATGAACTTGGATGTACAATTTTTCAAAATAAATAAAGATAAGTTCTTTTTCTTTCATCTGTGGAAATTGACTCAACTTCATTTTCTATTAGTCTCTTGGATAGAATTTATTGATTTTCTTCAATAAAGTAGTTTGAATGTGCATACTTTTGATTAAGTTTATAGTTATATTGTCAATTGGTATTTTCATATTGTATGGTTAAATTCAATTGATTGTGGCCACTATCAATCGGTTTGTCATTTGAAGAGTTAAATACAATTGAAATAAATTGTGAATTTATCCTAAGATACATGGTCATTTGAATACTATTGAAGTGATAGTCTCTTACAAACTATCTCTAAGGTTGTACGTAGGGTCAGGATGATTTTGAATCTATTTCCAATGATAGAATAAGGCACTGATCTAATAATTATTTGGATTATAGTTACTCAGTTCATTGTTTATAGTTTTGTGATATCTTATCCATCTGTTCATCTCAGCTTACATTCATATTTACTAAATCTTTTATATGATCTCTAAGTATTTTAGTTTTTCATTCTATAGCATATTGTGTTTAAGTTGATTTATTTCAACTTCATTTTCCATCCTTGAGAGAGAATTTTAGGAGTGTATTCTATCTGTTTTAAAAAGCCTTAAAACTTGAAGGATAAGTTTAAGGTATAGACCTACCAGCCCTGGTTCTATAGAGCTAGAATTGGAGAGGTTCCAACCTTGTTTTGGGGTTGAACTTGTTAGTTGGCCAAATCACTTGGGTTTCCAATAATTGGATTGATAAGTCCATAGGAAATCCAATCTGTTGATTTGAGCACCAACACGTACTTCAAAAGGGTATATTTTTATTGTGGGTTATAATTTCCACATAGTTTTTTCCCAAATTGGGTTTCCTTGTTAAATCATGTGCCAATGAGTTAAATATGGTGTTTACATGGTTAATCTGATGTTTCTAAGTTTGAATGATTGATTGTTTGTTATGTTATTTGGTGAATTAGTTATTTACTATATTGGGTATTTACCGAGTGAATCAGTGAGTTTAGTTTTTGGAGTTTAAGTTTTGATTTGTTTGATTTAGCCCCCTCTTAGTGGGACCAACAATTGGTATTAGAGCTTTGTTACTCTTAAGTGAGAATTTTAAAGGACTTGAGTTAAGATCTAAAGGTCTATAAGAGGGAAGCATCAAAGCTTAATAGGGATCATTCTCTAAATGGAAAAGTAGAATGAGATTGCATGTGTCTGGAGTAGGAGAGCATGCACTTTACTATATTCAGAATGAATATGTAGTACCAACTACTACACCTTTGACAATCAGTGAGAAAAGACAAAAACATGTACACACACAAGTCATGATTGAGATTGCTTCTACACTTACCGACCAGGAATATGATGAGATTCATGGTTGTAATACTCCAAAATACATGTGGGATAAGATTGTTTTGACCTATGGTGGAGATCAACATGTTCAGAAGGCTAAAGTAGAAAGCTTGAGAGGAAAATTTGACTCTATGAGGATGAAGGAAGGAGAGAACATAATTTAGTACAGTACAAGACATAAGGAGACTATTAATTCTATCAAAGGAGCTGGTGGTATCATAATAGAGGATGATGTTGCAAGCAAAATTTTGAGAACCCTGCTACTTTGTTATTGTATTTGTGTATCTTCTATACAAAAGTTGAGATATATACCCTAGATGAATGTTTCACTGGATGCTACTATTGGTAAGTTAACTGCATTTGAGTTAAATGATTTTTACAATAGTATTCCTACTACTTCTAAGATTGAATATGCATTTAAGTCTACTTTAAATATTGGAAAGGTTAGGGAAGTTGTTGCTAGATATGGTTACTTGAGCAGTGCTAGTGAGAAATTTTATAGTTGCACTGAAGGACTTGAAGAGTTATTTATTGAATGCGATGAGAATGAAAGAGAATTTGAAGCTTTGTTGGCTAGAAGGCTACAAAGAGGCAAAGGAAAATACTGAGGTAAGTTACCCTTGAAATTTTTTAATTGTGATAAAGTTGGTCACTTTGCATCTAACTGTCCAGAGAAAGATAAGGAGGAAAAGAAAGATAACAGAGGTAAGGACAAGAGAGAAAACAAATTCAAGAGATACAGAGACTACAAAAACAAAGGAAACAAATATTTTTATATTGCTAATGAAGGACTAAGTGATGATTATTCTCTTGAGATTAATGAGGAAAAAGAAGTTGTTTATGTTTCTATAAAATATTATTCTGATGAAGAAGAACCTAGAACCCTAATATCACAAGTAAGAATGAAACATGGATTATAGAGAGTGGTTGTTCACATCACATGTATGGTAACACACTTAAGTTTATTTCCTTGGAAAAGCATGATGGAGGTTATGTAAGATTTGGTAATGATCCTCCATATCCTGTGAAAGGAAAAGGATCTATAATTCTACTAAATAACACAAGATGTGATGATGTTTATTGGGTTGAAGGGTTAAAGTATAATCTATTGAGTGTTGTACAACTAAATAATACAGGTCATCGACTAGAATTTCAATATAGAAGGGTGAAAGTATTTGATGAGAAGAGTAATCTGATTTCTATTGGAGAACAATCTAAAGGTAATCTATTTTATCTTGATACTTCTATGAAGAGTTTCCTATTTGCTAAAGTTGAAGATGTTTAGTTATGGCACAAAAGAATTTGTCATGTTAATTTTGACAACTTAATCAAAGTGAGTAAGAAGAGTAGAGTAAGAGGAATACCGAGACTTTAAAAATTAGAGAATGATATGTGTAGAGAATGTCATATGGGAAAGATGACAAAATCTATTTTTTTTCAAAAAAGACTTATGTTACACAAGGAATTATGGTTTTAGTTCATATCGATTTATGTGGACCAATGAGAACTCAAATTTTTTATGGAGACATATATTTTATTTTATTTGTGGATGATTATTCTAGAATGATGTCTGTTATGTTTTTAAAAGAAAAATCTGATGTATTTCAAAATTTTAAGTGGTATAAGCACCGAGTTGAAAAAGGAACTAGAAGATAGTTGAAATGTTTGAGACCTGACAGAGGAGGTGAGTTTACTTGTGATGAGTTTACATTGTTTTGCAATGAGAACGAAATCAAGAGATAGTTGTCAGCACTGAGGAAACCACAATAGAATGAGATTGTTGAGAGAAGAAATAGATCTATTATTGATTGTGCTAGGACACTAATGATTGAAAAAGGAGTTTCACATAACTTCTGGAGGGAAGCTGTGAGTACTGTTGTTTATACACTGAACTAAGTACAAATGAAGAAAGGTACCAACAAGACACCTTATAAAATCTGGTATGATCACAAACCTAATGTTAGTTACTTTAAAATTTTTGGGAGCAAATGCTATATTATGAAAGATTCTAGAGAAGGAAAGTTTGATTGAAAAGGAGATGAAGGGATACTCTTAGGATATTCTACAAGGAGTAAATCTTACAAATGTTTGAACAAGGTTACTAACAAAATGGTGGAAAGTGGAAATGTAAGAATTGATGAATTTGCAGAAAGAAATGATGAACACGGTAAGAAGGAACCTAATTATTATGAGAAGTTTGTATATGTACAACATGATGCCCCTGAAACCTTACCTAGAGCACTTACCAAGGAGGAAGATGAACAAGGATTTTCACAACTTAATGTTGATATTGAAGAATCGAGAGCTACCGTGCCTATTTTGGCGAAGTATGTGAGAAGACACCATTCCCCGAGAAAGATTATTGGAAATAAGGAAGTTGGATTGATGAAAAGAAGCAAGGCCAGAGAAAATACATGTTTGATATCTTCATTTGAGCCTAAGAGAGTTAAGGAAGAACTGGATAATGAAGATTGGATGAAAGCAATGAAAGAAGAGTATGATCAAATTGAGAAGGACAAGACATGGACTTTATTACCCAAGCCTAAAGACAAAATGTTATTGGTACTTAATGGATTTTCAAAAACAAACTGAATGAGCATGGAGAAGTTATAAGAAATAAAGGTAGATTGGTTTGCAAAGGTTATGCACAAGAAGAAGGAATTGACTATGGAGAGACTTTTGCACCTATTTCTAGACTGGAAGGAGTTAGAACAATTCTAGAATATTTTGGTTACAAAGGATTCAAAGTATATCAGATGGATGTTAAGTCTTCATTTCTTAATGGGACACTTGAGGAATAAGTATACATTGAGCAACTTGGAGGATTCATTGAGAAAACAAACAAGAATAAGGTATGTAAGTTACATAAAGATTTATATGGATTGAAGCAAGCACCTCGAGCATGGTATGAGATATTTCACTCTTATATAATCAAAATAGGATTTCAAAGAATAGGTGATAACAATAATGTTTACTTGAAATGTGACGGTGATAATAAAGTTTTGATTGCTGAAATTTTTGTTGATGATATTATTTTTGGAGGCAATGACACTTTATGTAAAGGATTTGTTGATGAAATGAGAAAATATTTTGAGATGTCAATGATTGGAGAGATTTAGTTCTTTTGAGGTCTACAGATACAACAAGTTACTGGAGGAATCTATATTACACAAGCCAAGTATATCAAAGAGATCCTTAAAACTTTTGGTATGGAAGATTCCAAACCTGTTGGAACATTAATGGTTACTAAATGCAAATTATCTAAAGAGGTGGATAATACTCTTTACCAATCCATGATTGGTAAATTGGAGTATGTTGTTAACAGAAAACCTGATATAGCACACACAGTTGGAATTGGTGCAAGGTTTTCTTCTAATCTGCAAGAAATACATATGTCTGCAGTAAAACAAATTTTGAGATACATGAAAGGCACATAAGAGTTTGGTTTAATATACAAGAAAGGAGGTACTTTTGATCTACAAGTATACACTGATGCAGATTGGTCTGGAAATGTTGATGACAAAAAAAGTACTAGTGGAGGCCCATTCTTTCTAAGTGTAATATTGGTTACATGGTTGAGCAAGAAACAAAGTTGTATTTCATAGTCTACTGCCAAGGCTGAATATGTTGTTGCTGCTATGAATTGTGCAAACATAGTATGGATTAAGCAATTACTTGAAGGTATGAAAGAACATATCACATATCTGGTTACTATTTTTTTGATAATACAAGTGCTATTAACATATCAAAGAACCTGGTTATGCATTTAAAGACCAAGGACATTTCTATCAAGTATCACTACTTGAGAGAGCAAGTTCGGGAGAAATATGTGAAATCGGAATATGTGAATTCAAAGGAACAACTGGATGATATCTTTACAAAGTCATTACCTAAATATTCTTTTGAGTATGTAAGAGGTAAATTAGGGGTTCTTCCCCTATCCAATGTTCACTAAAGAACATGAGGCATGTTGCATCAATTCTATATTTCAATAGAATATATATTTCTAAATTGATGTTAGTATGACACACTTTAGGTGATTCTTGAAGTTGTGAAAATATTTTTGTATGTAATCTTTTATGAGTACATATCAAGTATAATCCACTACTAGAAAAAAAATTCAAGAGTATGACTTTTTGGCATTGTTGTCAAAGAAGGAGAAGAATACATTGATGATATTGATAAAGAGAAGAGTTATGAACTGATGACATTTATCTAAAGAGAGATATTGAGGGAGAAGAATGAATTGCTAATATTTACTCATGAAGGAGATTCAAAATGTATGTTACAAAAAAAAAATATTTATCCAAGAGGGAGATTCAGATTAGAAATATCAAAGTGGACCTCAGAGGGAGTACAATTATGTATTTGCGAGCTGCCATCATCAATTTTTATAACATTGTTATAGTGGTTTCCATCAATGCCAAAGAGGGAGATTGTTTATTAAATGATGAATATTTGATGGAGTTGATGAAGAAAGAGTGATACTGAGTATCATAATTTTAGAAATGGTTAGATCAGTTGTTGTTTTATCATTGATGTCAAGCGATTGATTAATTGATTTTTATTCTATTACCATATCTTAAGAGGAGAAGTTAAATAGGTGAAAAATACAGAAGACAACGATGAAGTAATGATGATAAAGTTATTTTCTACTGTACATTTGATGTTATCAAACTGGTACATTTGATTGATCAAGTCGGGAACTGCAATGAAGTAATTTATGACTGAAAGAGTTACTTTACCGAGCTAGACTGAGTCAATTGGTAGAATGTTATGTGAGTCGGTTATAGTTACCAAGAACTAAGCACTGAAGATAAGTTTGACACTGAGTAGTGAATGAAGTCAGTTAACAAGTTACAAAGAAAGTTTTACCGCGTACAATTACTGATATTAAATGATGGTGAAATCAAATTTAATGTGAAGTGATGATGAGTTGGATGAGGAAATGAATTAAATGAAGTTTGTCACAAGATCTACGAATGGTAAAATTCAATGAGAATATCTAAGGCGAAGATCAAGTGGTTAAACATAATTATGAAAGTTCCAAGAAAAGCTACAAGTTCCAAGGTAAAAGTGATATGGTTTACCAAGTTGAGAAATATGAAGAAGATGATCAAACGGTTGAGCGCAAAGGAAAGAAAATTAAATTAAGGAGATTAAGATGCAAAAGTATGTCTATACAAGGAATGATAATTACACACAGTGTAATGCTACTGGTGAATTCAACAAAGAAGGAAAGAAGCTGAAGAACAATATTTACCAAGCAGAACAGAGAAAGACATATTGACAAATCTACAATCTGAGAAAGAGATTAATGGAGTATGTGATGCCATTATTCAATTGAGCATAAAGGATCTAATACAAGAAAAGTTAGTTTCTATATTTACAGATCAAATTTTACCATTGCTTATTAATATTTGTAATAGATAAATATCTTAACCGAGTGGATTTAACCATCCTATTTGTAAAACCTAGACTTAGGTGACATTCCAAAAGAGTGTTTAAAGACCTCTAACAAGGCCACTCCTAACAGGTTGAAGATCTTAATAGATCTGAGGTAAATCCCCTAACAAGGTCACATTTATCAAATGTGTTTGTAATCTTTAACATGATAAGTTCTTAACCAAGCGTACTTCAAAAGGGTAAATTTTTATTATGGGTTGCAATTCCCATAGAGGTTTTTCCCAAATTGGGTTTCCTCATTAAATCATGTATTAATGAGTTAAATGTAGTGTTTATATGGTTAATCTGATGTTTCTAAGTTTGAATGATTGATTGTTTCTTATGTTATGTTGGTGCTCAAATCAACAAATTGGATTTCCAATGGACTTGCCAATCCAATGTTGGGAAACCCAAGTGATTTGGCCAACTAACAAGTCACAACCAAGGCAAGGTTGGAACTTCTACAATTCTGGCTTTGTGAAACCAAGGCTGGTAGTCCTATACCTTGACTTATCCTTCAATTTATAAGGATTTTTATAGAAGATAAGAAACACTTCAATTGTCTGTCTCAAGTATGGAAATGCACTGGAAAGAAATCTATTTGAAAGCAATATATCATGAACTGTAAACTAAAATACTTTAAGTAATTGAAAGAATATTTAGTAAATGTGTATGTAATTTGAAATGAACAGATAAATAAGATATCACAAAACTATAAATAATGAACTGAATAACTATAATCCAAATAATGATTAGACCAGTGCCTAATTCTATCATGGGAAATAGAGTCAAAATCATCCCAACCCTATGTTCAACCTCAAAGACAATTTTAAAAGAAAACTTATCACTTCAAAGGTGTTATGGAATGAATATACAACCTTGAACAAGTTCAGAAATATATCAAAAGGATATTACTTCTCAGATGATAGACCAATTGACTGAGGCCTCAATCAACAGAATTTAACCATGAAAAATGGGAAAAAGCAATTGATAATAAAGACTGTGAACCAAATTAGGAAGCATATTCATCAAACTATCACTTTGCAGAAGTTCTATTGATTTATTTGAGGGACTAATTGTAAAATGATAATGAAACAATTGCACATGTGAAAGAAAAAGGACTTGTCTTTATTTATTTTTTTTAAAATAGTACATCCAGGTTCATGTTACAGTTGATCAGCCAAATATGTGAAATTTTATTATATTAAATTGTCTTATCTCTTTACATTTTATATTATATATATACGTGTTTCAGTGGCTTTCACACCTCTTTAGGGTGAAAAGACACAACCCTTATTATAAATTATTTTGAAAAAACAATAAACTAACTGAAAAATAACTACCCAACTTTTGGATTTGGATTTGGTCGAAAACCAAAAACACCTCGTGAAAAGATAATATTTCTACTGGAGATAGGAAATTTGATTTCCCAAACTCGATCATTTTTAGATTTTTAAATTTTGACCATATTCAGCCTTTGTTGGCATCATCTTTGTAGTAGGTTGAAACTCTAGCATTTTCTAAAGGCTTCGATTAGTTAGTTATATTTATTTGTGTCATAAAGCTTCCTTCCTTTGATTTTTTTACTATGGATAAAATTTCTTCTTGATAATGGATTGGGACTTCTAAATTCTCAAAATTTAGGGTACCACCAATGGCTCTTTCTGGGGACGTATGCTCCCTGTGAGTATAGCAAGATTCTAGCTATCTCTAGAGAAGCAAACCAAGTATCCATACTTAATCTAATGAAAATTGAAATTGGGTGGCCCCAGCCNCCCCCCCCCCCCCCCCCCCCCCCAAAAAAAAATGAACACTACTTCTTTCCTCTATCAAACACATAATTCTGATCATGTAATACTTTGGATCTCCCAAATATGATGCCACCATTCTCATGGACAACATTCATTGCTTTATTAGCACGCTTTGATTTTTTTTACCCTTAGAAAAGTCACCAGGTGCACTGTAGTCCTTTCTAAATAGAAGATCCCCATGCATTTGATCAACCCTACAAGTAACTAGATTAAGCTCTTCTGCTTGGATGCATTTATGTACAAAATCTTCCCTATACTCAAGATGTTGTTTCTCTTCACAAAAAGGATTTAGAGATAACTCTCATTTAGGAACTTCCTTCTTATCAAGAATTTGATCAGATAGGATACTCGAATAATTTTTAGAACTAATCTTCAACACATTCTCTTCATTATGTATGTTTGATTCCATCTTAGCTTCACATGTTTGATACAACTTCTGCTCATAGGATGAAATAATGCATGTCTCACTTTCTAAATACACTTTCCCATACATATTTTGTGTTTCATGATCTTCAAAATGATCACTAGGCCCACTGTCTTTATCATGATGTTGATGGACTTGATTGCATAGAAAATATTCTTCAAACTTCTTCATGTTTATATGTTGTATGTTGTTCTATTTCATCTCCATTATTTGATTCCTGAAATTTATCATCTTCTTCATCTAGTACCCCCTGAGTATGTACTGATCCATCAACTTGCTTATCATGGTGCATTGAGAAAAAAATTTGACCACTCTCCTCAACATGTTTTTGATATTCCAAGTCTAGTAAATATGAGATTTCTTTTGTACTGAGAAGATCTTCTTCCTAATCATCATGGTCATTGATACATGTTTCCATACACATGTCATCATGTATAGATTCTTCTTCAACCTGATCCAAATTTTCTTCCTCTATGTCATCATTCTTTTCTTCCCTCAATACCTCACATATTTTCTCAAGAAAAACTATTAGTTGAGAATCCTGGTAGATTCCTAACTCACAAATTTTATCCATTAATTTCCTTCCCAGAGGCCTGATATCTAAAGATATTTCATGATAGATCTTTATCATTCTCATGAACAAATTTACTATAGGTTCACCTTTATATCTTTCCAAACTGAAGAATGTATCCAAAGGGGACATGTATGATTCTTCCTCCAAAATATAATTTGGCTCTACTTCCTCTTGATAGCACATTTTTTGTTCATAACACATGTTTTCTTCTTCACCACTGGCATCATGAAACGTATCAAGAAACCACTTCTCAAACTATCTCCATGATGAGATGGACTACGTAGGTAATGATTCATAATCTTCTAGTGCATTATTTTTTAATGACCAGACAAACAACTTCATGGCATCATCTTCTATATGGACCTCATAATTATCAAGGAATATATGAAAAGCATCCAAATGATCAAGAGCTGATTCATCATAATCTCCATAAAATTCAGGAACCCTCTATGAAAGTTGTGAAAACAATTTATTAGAGCTGCATTGAAACTTTCTAAGATCCAAAGGCTTGGTATCCACGGGAATCAAAAATATTTTTCACAGAATTGTAAAAATCATGCAATAGATCATCTATTACTAATTAAGATATAATTTCTCATCTCTTCTAGGTTGTCTTCCTCTCTCCTTCTGAGTTTTCTCCCCCAGTAGAGTCACTGACTAAAATGCTTTGTTCAATAGTCACCACCTTCTTATCAGAAGGAAAATACTTATTATATTCTAAGTTCTTTTCTCCCAGTAGAGTCTTAAATATATCACCAGAGCTTCTAGGTAGAATACCAAAATTTTCTTTTGAACAACTCCCCAGTAGAGATGCCAATTTGTTGGTGCTCAAATCAACAGATTGAATTTCTTATGGACTTGCCAATCCAATGCTCGAAAACCTAAGTGATTTGGCCAACTAACAAGTCACAACCAAGGAAAGGTTGGAAATTATACAATTATGGCTATGCAAAACCAAGGCTGGTTGGCCTGTACCTTGACTTATCCTTCAAGTTACAAGGCTTTTTATAGAAGATAAGAAACACTTCAACTTTCTCTCTCAAGTATGGCAAGGCACTTGAAATAAATCTAACTTGAACCAATATATCATGAACTATAAACAGATAGATAAGATATCACAAAACTATAAACAATGAATTGAACAACTATAATCCAAATAATTATTAGACCAGTGCCTTATTCTATCACGTGCGATATAGTCAAAATCATCCCAACCCTATGTTCAACCTCAGAGACAGTTTTACAAGAAAAATTATCACTTCAAAGGTGTTATGGAATGAATATACAACCTTGAACAAGTTTAGAAATATATCAAAAGGATATTACTTCTCATATGACAGACCAATTGACTGAGGCCTCAATCAATAGAATTTAACCATGCAAAATGGGAAAAATTGATTGATAATAAAGACTGTGAACCAGATTAGTAAGCATATACATAAAAATATCACTTTGCAGAAGTTCTATTGATTTATCCAAGGGAATAATTGTAAAATGATAATGAAACAATTTTGCACATGTGAAAGAAAAAGGACTTATCTTTATTAATTTTTAAAAAAATAGTACATCCAGGTCCATGTTATAGTTGTTGATCCAGAACTATCCAAATATGTGAAATTATATTATATTTTATTATCTTGTCTCTTTACATTTTACATTATGTATATGTGTGTGTGTGTGTGTGTGAGTGGCTTTCACACCTCTTTAGGGTGAAAAGACACAACCCTTATTACAAATTATTTTGAAAAAACAATAAACTAACTAAAAAATAACTACCTAACTTTCGGATTTGGATTTGGTCGAAAATAAAAAAACACCTCATGAAAAGATAATATTTCTACTGGAGATAGGAAATTTTATTTTCCGAACTGGGTCATAATTAGAGTTTTAAATTTTGACCATCTTCAGCCTCTGTTGGCATCATCTTTGTTGCAGGTTGAAATTCCAGCATTTTCTGAAGGCTTTGATTAGTTAGTTCTATTTATTTGTGTCATAAAGCTTCCTTCCTTTGATTTTTTACTATTGAGAAACTTGCTTCTTGATAATGGATTGGGACTTCTAAATTCTCAAAATTTAGGGTACCACCATGTTATTTGGTGAATTGGTTATTTATTGTATTCAGTATTTACCGAGTGAATCAGTGAGTTGAGTTTTAAGAGTTTAAGTTTTGATTTTTCTTATTCACCCCCCCCCCCNTTTTTCTTATTCCCCCCCCCCCCCTCCCAGTGGGACCAACATTTGGTACTCGGTGAACCGTGTAACCATTACCTCATGACTTGATCTTTCCTTGGAAATAACATCATCATTTTTTTCACTTAATCTTTACCATAGATCATCACCTTGAATTATCTCGATTGTAGATCTTGTAACTAACTACTTCTTCATCTTTTGAATCTTCTAGATAACTGTGGCTTTTCTTTAAATTTCCATCTAATCCATGTTTATCATAACTATTATTTTCTCATTAACTAACATCATGAGTTGGTAACTATCTTGTCTCGGTGATTAACTTGCTCGGTAATTGACTTTCTCGGTGCTTGTCTCTCCTCGGTACTAACTCTCTTTTCTTTTACCAAATACTCTTTTATTTGCCGACTAAATCTTATACCCCCTTCTCCTTTCACCGACTAACTCAATTAGTCAATATGACTTTGAAAAAACTAATGACAACAAAATAACTCTTTAGGAGTATCAATCTCCCCCTTTGGCATTAGTTGGACATCTTTGTTAAAAAGTCATCAAAATTTTGTATAACTCCCCCTTTGATAATACTTTCTATGTAATATATTTCCTCTTATATATACATATATATCCCCTTTTTGTACATATATATTCCCCTTTTTTGACAAATATGCCAAAAAAAAAATTACTTACTTGGCTCTACAGGATATATCTTATCAAAAATGTGTTTAAACTGCTTCTTGACATCTGTTAGGGATGTCTCCCATGTTTCCTTTAGTGTTTGTAACACAATAATTTGTGTAGAAATAGTAGTTGCCAATCCAATTATGTTGTCTAGGGAACTAACATCTGGGGTATTGGCCAAATATTTTTCCTTCTTTAATTGATTGTGCATTCATTCAATGTGGGGAATCAGAATAGCTTGCAGCTCAAGGAGTTTCATCCTTATCTTGTTCTCTTCACTTCTAATTTCATGTTGCATTCCCATCATATGCTTTAACCTCGATTAATATACATGAAGTGATCTAGGCTCGGTTGTTCATTCTTCAACTACTTGATCAACTCATTCTCTATAGACTCATCTTTCTTTTTGATCTCCTTAGTAAATTGTGAAATTGAACAAAATCTTTGAAATAATGAAATAATATCGCTCAACTTATTCGCTAGATCTGTACATACCTCAAAAATTGATAACTTATCTAATGCAATACTCTTTAGGACATTTTCAATAATTTTTTGTTCCATTTTCTTCTCATGTATTTTCATCAAATACTCGGTAGTTTCCTTACTTGGTTCTTTTAGTTGTTGCACTAGCTCTTCCACTTGATTGATTAGATTGCCCGTTTCATTTATCTTTGCATTGGGGAAAATATTTTGTAGTATATCCTTAACAATTTCTAGTACAGTGGTCTTTCATTTTTTTTGTAACAATTTATCTTGTTCTTCTTTCTTCATTAGTAGATCTCCATAAACAGATATTTCTCTTGGATTAAGTGAAAAGATGTCTACCTTGGGCACAATAATTGGTTGACTCAAGTCAACTTGTTTTCTTTTCTTAGAATTCATCTTCCCAATCATAATAATTTCACCACTGGAGAATTTTGGGGAACGTGATGCCTTCAATGCATCAAATGTAGTCTCGGTTGTAGTGCCTATTGTATCTTCTTTTCTTCTCGTACTTGTTGTTGTCCTACAATCTTGGTAGAAGGAACTGACTCAGTGTTCTTTTCTGTGGTGGTCTCAATTTCCTTAGGCTCCTCAGTTGTATCTTATTCTTTCTCCTTTTTGTTTTTTAATGTTCTTCTCCTATATATGCATAGAAACTTCAGACATGCCTTCATGAATGTTCGAGTAATCTTGCTGATGCAGGAGCACCTTAAGGTATTGTGAAGATCTTAAAAAAATTTGGCTCGTAGGTTGGCTTAGCCAACTACCAAGGTAATAAGGACTAAGTATAAAGTCCCAAGGTTGTTTTGGTGTGTGCTTAGTGATAAGTGTGTTTAGATTCTAGTGTTTGGTGTGGTCAATTAGGCTCTAGTGTCAAAAGTCCTAGGACATTCAACAAAGGGTCAAAGTTGACCAAGACTCCAAAATGGAGTGGCACTTGTGGTTTTGAAGTTTTAAAGTGTTTTTAGGTCTTATTTAATGGCTTAGATTCGAATTGAACCATTGAGGATAGTGGTTTGTCAAAAGAACAAAATATGTAAAAGTTGGTCATGACAACTTTGCAAAGTTGTCATGACAACATTTCCTAAAAAATAGGAAATAGAATTAATGGTGTTATAATCCCAACCTAAGGGTCAAAACATGTGGGAATAGGATATATAAGGTCAAACAAACCCTAATACAGGGATTAGAGGTCACTTTGTATGAACTGTGATTTGGAAAGCAAAGAATTGACTGTGTTTTTGTAACAGAGCCTTCATCCAATCATTTAATGGATTGAAAGGATTGAATTAATGCATTGAAACTTTACTTTTTTTTAGGTATTTACTTTGTGTGGCATTGATTTAGTTTTTCAGTGCTTCTGGTTAACATTTTGTAAATTCTTTCTATTTCACTGGTTTGTTGTCTGGTTCAGAGCCATTATTGTAAATATGAACCCCACTTGAGTTCCCATGGTTAAACTTCCATGGCCTCTTGTAATAAAGTAGGAGACCCTGTATATATTTTAAATATGGTGTGTGGATTTGTGGTGTGCAAGAGAACTATTTTTGGCAACAAGCCCTAGGTGAGTGTAGAGGCCTCCTAGTTAGAGGCTTGTGTAGAATAGCAGAAAGAAAGTTTGGTAATTGGATTGGTTGGAACCAATAAATGGTGGGAGAATGTAGGGGTGTGTATCCTTGTTAGATGAATGCAAGGAGAGGTATAGTGGAGTTGATTGGAACACTTTTTGGAATCAAAGAACTTAGACTGGTGAACATGCTCCTAAAACCCTTAAAATAGGGGTTTGGTGAAAGTCCTATGTACAGACAAGGTGGGGGTCTAAAACCTAGAAAATAATAGAGCCTAGGTTGGACCTATGAAGAATCCATAGTTGGTTCATAGGGTTATTAAGGATAGTTTGCAAGAAATCTAAGAATTCAGTTTTTAGGAGGGATAATTAGGCCAAAAAGGCTACAAGGCCTAAAATCTTGAAAAGTGTGAACTTGACTAGAAACCTTGTAAATAATCCATCTAAGTGGATCAAAAGTGGTTGAATGTGACCTAGGAATGGTCAGGAATCCCATTACTATTTCCAAGAGTAGATTGGGAGCAAGGTGGTTCAAAGGAGCCTATGGGCGCATTATAGGATTGAGAGGGATAGAAGAGTGAATTGAAGTTGGTGGTGAGTTCTAAGAGAAGTATGGGATTATAGATTTTTCCACTAGATAGGGTAGAGAAAGATACCCTAGGAAGACCAAAAAAATTTCTTTTTTGGAGCAAGAGTGCTCTTGTGGTTAGAGCTCCCCATCACTTGCACTTGTTCTAAAACTTGACCCTTCATAGTTGTTGTCGCATTGTCATTTATGTCCATGGATTTGGTTTTTGTTTCCTTTGTAGCCATGACATATCCATCTTGTGATATTTATTATGTTGGTTATTTATCAATGATGTCTTCAATAATGAACTCATAATTCTCAAGTATCAAATCAATAGGATCAATCGTACCTTGATCTTCTCTGACTATTTCATCAATTACTTATTTTTCAAGAAGAATGGACTGACTTATAAGATACAGTCTTTGATAGAGGATGAAATAGTGGATAATATGGACTCCAATACCCTACTAATGAGTGGGAAAGAATTCCTCAAGGAAATGAAGGAGGAAGAAGGAATTGGCTATGCAATCTTGGTGAAGCCAAAAGAGGAAGAGACACCTAAACAGTCACCTATGCCTACAGAAGGGAAGCAGTTGTTAGAACAGGTCTAAGACATCATATGTGAAGGGACTCCAGCTACACTACCACCAAAAATAGAAATCAGTCATCAAATTGACTTTGTACTAGGGGCATCATTGCCTAACAAGGTTGCATAAAAAATGACACCAGAGAAGAACAAAGAGATTGCAAGGCAAGTTCAAGAGCTATTGGACCAAGGACTGATAAGAAAGAGCATAAGCCCATGTGTTGTCCCAGTGGTGTTGGTTCCTAAAAAGGGAGGTAAGTGGATAATGTGTACTGACTCTAGGGAAATAAATAGGATAACTATTAGATATAGATTTCATATTCCTAGAATAGAAGACTTAATGGATTGCTTAGGGGGTGCTAAGTAATTCTAAAGGATTGACTTAAAAGTGGATACTATCAAATTAGAATTAAAGAGGGTGATGAGTGGAATTCAGCTTTTAAAACCATAGAGGGGATATATGAGTGGCTAGTAATGTCATTTCGGCTTAAAAATGCACCTAGTACTTTTATGAGAGTTATGAACGAAGTCCTAAAAGACTATATAGGGGTATTTTTGGTAGTATACCTAGAGCATATCCTCATCTTTAGAAAAACAAAAGAGGAGCACATAAAGCACCTAGAACTTGTGTTGAAAAGGTTACAAGAGGACAAGCTCACCATAAATCTTGAAAAGAGTGAGTTTATGAAACAAGAACTAGTCTACCTAGGATTTTTAGTATCCTAAAGTGACTTGAAGATGGACAAGAGTAAAGTGGAAGTCATATTAAGTTGGCCTACTCCTAAGACAGGGACTGAAGTGAGAAGCTTCCATGGGTTATCCCAATTCTATAAGAAGTTTTTTAGGAGATTTAATGAAATTTGTGCACCTATCCTAGATACCATTAAGGGTGGATTCAAGAGAAAGTTTGTATGGACAAAGGAAGCCAATGAAGGATTTGAGAGATTGAAGAAATCAGTAGCCACCCAACCAATACTGGTTTTACCAAGTTTTGATAAGTTATTTATAGTGGAGTGTGATGCTAGCAACATAGTAGTGGGTGCAGTCCTAAGTCAGGAAGGAAGACCGGTAGCCTTCTTTAGTGAGATGCTTAATGAAGAAAAGTCTAGATACTCATCCTATGATCTAGAGATTTATGCATTGGTGCAAGCTCTTAAGAAGTGGAGGCACTACTTATTGCCAAAATAATTTTTGGTATACAGTGATAACCACACCTTAATCCATATGAATACACAGGAGAATCTTAGTTTGAGGCATATAAAGTGGATGGAGCTTCTACAATCATACACTTTTACTATCAAGCACAAGAAGGGGGTAAATAACAAGGTAGCAGATGCCCTTAGTAGGATATTTCTTACCATCCAAGAGATACAATTGCAAAGTATAGGGGTTGAAGGATTAAAGGATCTCTATGAAGGAGATTCAGATTTCTAAGAGATTTATAAGGTGTGTACTGATTTTGAAAATCACTTTCATAGTGAATATGCAGACTATACCTTGCAGAATGGTTTATTGTTTAGAGGGAAGCAACTATGTGTTCCAAGGGGTTTCAAGAGGGAGAACCTCATCCAGGAGAAGCATAATGGGAGTTTGAGTGGACACTTTGGGTAAAATAAGACCCTAGACCTAGTGGAGAGATTATATTATTGGCATAAAATGCATAAAGATATAAGGAGGTATATTGAGAAATGTGGGATATGTCAGAAAGCAAAGGGGAAATCATCAAATTCTGGTCTTTACCAACCATTTCCCATCCCAAATAGACCATGGGAGTGCATAAGTATGGATTTCATAGTGGGATTACCTAGGACACCAACTAGTTTGGACAATGTGTTTGTGGTAGTGGAAAGATTCAGTAAGATGAGTCATTTCATCCCATGTAAAACAATACATGATGCTAGTCACATTTCCCACCCTTTCTTCAAGGAGATAGTAAGGATACAAGGTTTTCCAATGAGCATAGTTGTAGACAAGGATGTGAAGTTTATGGAGCACTTTTGGAAGACCCTATGGAAAAGGATAAGAACTAATTTGTCTCACAGTTCTACATATCATCCTCAAATAGATGGTTAGACAGAGGTAATAAATGGGGTTCTTGGAAACTTGTTGAGGTGTTTAACCAAGGAATATGGACAAGGATGGGAACAAGTCACCCCACAGGAAGAATTTGCCTACAATGATAGCAAAAATAGGACTACTAGTAAGATTCCATTTGAAAATGTATATGGAGTACATCCAAGAGGTGTTCTTGATCTTAGATACCTAAAGGGTTATGAAGGAATCAGTGGTCATGCAAATAATTTTTCTCATTCAATGAGAGAGGTCCATGAGAAAGTGAAAAAGACATTAATGGAGGCTGATCAAAAGTTGAAAGCTAAGAAGGATGAAGGGAGAAGAGACTTACGATATCAGGTAGGAGACTTGGTGATGGTATTATTGAACAAGGATAGGATACAGAAGGGTATACCAAGAAAACTACAAATGAAGAGGATTGGGCCATGTAAAGTGTTAGCTAAGTATGGCTCCAATGCCTACAAGATAGATCTACCTAAGGAGATGTCTATTTCTCATATTTTCAATGTGAAGGACTTGATTCAATACAAAGGTCCAGATATAAATGAGGGAAAATATAGTACAAAGGTGAATAAGGATGTGGAAGAACTCAGAGTACCTGTTCAAGCTAAGCCACAAGTGGAGAGAATTCTAGATTCAAGAGTGAAGAACAAGACTATGAGTAAGACTTATATGGAGCATCTAGTCAAATGGGAACACCAACCTGAGTCAGAAACTACATGGATAGTAGAGAGTGACTTTAAGAAAAATGGCATCAGCATGGATTTCATCACAACATAGGTAACTTAATCTTCTTGTTGCAAGGGGATGGTGCAGGAGCACCTTAAGGTCTTGTGAAGATCTTCAAACATTTTGGCTTTTAGGTTGGTTTAGCCAACGACCAACGTAATAAGGACTAAGTATAAAGTCCCAAGGTTGTTTTGGTGTGTGTTTAGTGATAAGTGTTTTCAAATTCTAGTTTTGGTTGTGGTCAATTAGGCTCTAGTGTCAAAATTCCTAGGAGAGTCAACAAAGGGTCAAAGTTTTACCAAGACTCCAAAATGGAGTGGCACTTGTGATTTTGAAGTTTTTAAGTGTTTTTGATGGGGAGCTCACTCTCAAGAGCACTCTTTCTCCAAAAAAAACCTCTCCTTGGGACTTCTTAGGGTTCCTATCACCACACTAACCATAGGACAACTTTGTGATCCTCTATCTCCTTTAGAGCTCTCCACCAACTTCAAACTCTCCTTAAGTCCTTCTCCATTCTTCTATGCACCCAAAGGCTTATCTTGCCACTTTCTCTCCAAAATTTCCTTGCCTATAGAGATAGACTTCCTGACCATCCCTAGGTCTCTTTCAATTGGACTTGATCCATTTTAATGGATCCTTCCATTAGGTTTCAAAACAAGTCCTTAATTTTTAAGATTTGAGACCTTGTAGCCTTTTAGGCCTAATTAGCCCTCCTACACACTGTAATCTTGGATTTACTCACTAAATACCTTAACACCCAAATGAATAAACTATGGATTCTTTTTAATAATATCCTAGGCTCTAGGATTTTCAAGGTTTTAGACCCCCACCCTATCCGTACATAGGACTTTTAAGAAACCGCTACCTTTAAGGGTTTTGGGAACATCTACACCAGTCTGTGTTCTTGGATTGAACTAGGTGATCTATTCAACTCCTCTGATCTTCTCCTTGCATAAATTTATCAAGAACTCTCTCCTCTACATTCTCCCACCATTTATTGGGTTCACCCAATCCATTTAGCAAGCTTTCTTGCTACTGTCTCATCCAAGCTCCTAACTAGAATGCATTGTAACTCGCCTAGGGCTTGGTGTTAAAAATGCTTCCCCTGCACAAAATGACTACACAAGATATATATAGACTGTACATGCATTCCCCTACTTGAATCCAAGAGTCCATAAATATTTGACCATGGGAATTCAAGTGGGATGCATATTTACATGACTGGGTCAAAACCAAACAACGAACTAGAAGAAAAGAAAGAATTTACAAAAGTTTAACTAGCAACACTAAAAAATTAAACCAATGCCATAGAAAGTAACTAAATTCCAAAACAAAAGGTCTCAATGCATTATTTCATCACTTTCAATCCATTAAACAACTGGATCAAAGATCTGTTACAAAACACAGTAAAAACTCTCCTTCACAATGATCAGTCCATACACAAGGATGACTAATTGTCAAATTAGGGTTTTATCCACCTTATATACCATATTCCCACATGTTTGGACCCTCACATCAGAATTTGGGCACCATTAAATCCCTTTCCTATATTTTAGGAAATGTTGTCATGCCAACTTTTCAAAATTGAAAAGTTGTCATGAGCAACTTTTACAACATTTTTGTATTTTATCAGACCATTATGCCTAATAATCCAAATTGACTTCAAATAATCATATAAGACCTTCAAACACGTAAAAAAATCAAAATCCCAAATGTCACTCCATTTTGGGATCTCAACCCAAGTTTGACCACTTGGTTGACTTCCTAGGACTTAAACACCTAGATCCTATTTGATCTCATCAAACCCTAAACCCTAATCACTCCTAACTCTAGACACACACAAAACACACTTGGGACTTCATATTTATTCCTTATTAACTTTGGTGGTTGGCCAAACTAACCTACAGGACAAAACAATTAAAATATCTAACAAGACCATAAGGTGCTCCTACACCAGTTTTTAGGTCTTATGTAATGGTTTAGAGTCGAATTAAACCATTGAGGATAGTGGTTTGTCAAAAGATAAAAAGATGTAAAAGTTGCTCATGACAACTTTGCAACTTTGTAAAGTTGTCATGACAACATTTCCTAAAAACTAGGAAATAGCATTAATGGTGTTCTAATCCCTATCTAAGGGTCCAAAAATGTGGGAATAAGATATATAAGGTCAAACAAACCCTAATACAGGGGTTGGAGGTCACTTTGTACGGACTGTGATTTGGAAAGCAAAGAATTGACTGTGTTTTTGTAACAAAGCCTTCATTTAGTCATTTAATGGATTGAAAGGATTGAATTAATGCATTGAAAATTTACTTTGTGTTAGGTATTTAATTTGTGTGGTATTGATTTATTTGTTCAATGCTTATGGTTAACATTTTGTAAATTCTTTCTATTTCACTGGTTCAGAGCCAGTCTTGTAAATATGAACCCCACTTGAGTTCCCATGGTTAAACTTCCATGGCCCCTTGGAATCAAGTAGGTCACCCTATATATATTGTAAATATGTTCTATGGAGTCGTGGTGTGTAGGATAACTATTTTTGGCAACAAGCCCTAGGCGAGTGCAGAGGCATTCTGGTTAGAGGCTTGTGCAGAACAATAGCAAGAAAGCTTGCTAATTGGAT
The DNA here is from genome assembly GCA_018584345.1 of Thuja plicata. Lineage (NCBI taxonomy): Eukaryota > Viridiplantae > Streptophyta > Pinopsida > Cupressales > Cupressaceae > Thuja > Thuja plicata. The sequence goes on from MU226113.1 coordinate 656,767, forward strand.
TGGTTGGAACCAATTAATGGTGGGAGAATGTAGGAGTGTGTATCCTTGTTAGATTAATGCAAGGAGAATGATATTGGTGTTGATTGGAACACTTTTTAGAATCAAAGAACTCAGATTGGTGAACATGCTCCTAAAACCCTTAAAAATAGGGGTTTGGTGACAGTCCTATGTATGGACAAGGTGGGGGTCTAAAACCTAGAAAATCCTAGAGCCTAGGTTGTACCTATAAAGAATCGATAATTTTTTAAGAGGTTTTTTAAGGATAGTTTTCAATAAATCCAAGAATTCCATGTTGAGGAGGACTAATTAGGCCAAAAAGGCTACAATGCCTAAAATTTTGAAAAGTATGAACTCGACTAGAAAACTTGTAAAGAATCCATCCAAGTTGATCAAAATTGGTTGAAGGTGACCCAAGAATGGTCAGGAATCCCATTAATATTTCCAAGAGTAGATTGGGAGCAAGGTGGTTCAAAGGATCCTATGGGTGCATTGTAGGATTGAGAGGGATAGCAAAGTGAATTGAAGTTGGTGGTGAGTTCTAAGATAAGTAGGGGATCATAGATCTATCCTCTAGATAGGGTAGAGATAGATACCCTAGGAAGACCACAGAAAGTTCTTATTTGGAGCAAGATTACTCTTGTGGTTAGAGCTCCCCATGACTTGCACTTGTTCTAAAAATTGATCCTTCATAGTTGTTGTAGCATTGTCATTTATGTCCATGGATTTGATTTTTGTTTCATTTATAGCCATGACATCTCCATCTTGTGATATTTCTTATGCTGGATCTTTATCAATGATGTTTTCAATAATGATCTCATGATTATCAAGTATCAAATTAATAAGATCAATCTTACCTTGATCTTCTCTGACTATTTCATCAATTTCTTATTTTTCTATTGACTCGGTTGCCTTGATTGCATGAAAAATTTCTCTCCACTTAACATCAGTCTCCTTTTGTACTTCCTCTATTTCTATGAAAATTATTCTCAATGATATTCCCTTAACAAAAAATACGTTAGAATACTTCTTCAATGCTTATTCAATTTTAGGAACTGACATCTCAGGTACAGTTAGTACTAGAGATCTTTCCCTCATTTGCTACTCCAAATTTATTGCATATTTCCATCTAGCATTAATTTTTTTATATAGATCAATAGGTAGCTTATTTAAAACTTCTATAGGTGTGTATCTAAATTTTTATAATGCAAAGACAACTACATATTCTACTTTTACCTTGTCTTCATCACTCTTTTTTTCATACTTAACATGTTTCATCTAAGCAAATCCTCCATGCTTCTTCAGTGTATCAAGAAATTCATCTAGACTTCTTGTTTCTTTGGGTTGGTCCTGTACAACTTTGAATTGATTGAGATCCTCAGATTCATTCTCACCATCTACTTGCAGTTTCAACTTCCTTCTTGGTTTGTTAGATGTTTTTCTTCCTCTTACATAAGTTTTGGCTCTTGTTGGCTCTGCTTTAGATTTCTTCTGTTCCCTTGGTGTAACAGAAGATCTTATTGATAATCTTGTACTTTTGATTCTCAATGATGCCTTCATCACTTGTGGTTTATTACTCTCATCATCAAAGGGTCCTGCATCATCTTCTTTAGTATTGACTCCAAGATTCTTATATAGATCAGCAATCATTTTCTTTTATTTTCTTTCAATTTTGGGTATCAAAATACCTTGTTTGATCTTCTCCTTCACTTCCTCATAGTTCCATAATGATTTTCTCTTTTATCAATAGGTTTGGCTAGTAGAACCTCAATTTATTGTGAAACAATTTCAATGTCTATCTCATAGCCCATTGGTTGTAACCAAATAGGTCTAGGCTCAACAACCTTCATGATACAAGTGTCCTAATACTTTTCCACTAACTGAGGTGGAATTTTGAATCTTTTATGCATTCTTGATTGAAATTTTGAAAAATAATCATTCATCACCATGTCAAAGTTATCTCTTAAACTCAAGATGTAATTATTTATTTGATAGATAACTAGCTTCTTTACACTCCATGTCACATTTCTAACAGATGGAAATAAGTTCTAAAAATAGAGAAATATACATACCAAAAATGATCCAAACTTCAGTGTGTTGGTCTTGGCTTTCCTTATTGTATTCATATTGTCATCTAGATGCTTCAACAAGATTTCACATATATCAATCTTCATTTCCTTCTTGACAATTCTATATGCAAGGTCTACTACTCTACATGGTACACTATCAACTCGGGAGGACTGGAAGACTTGGTAAGATATAACATTACATGCAAACCTTAATTTAGGATCTTTCATAGTTGATATTATAAGACCTCTCCCGTCTCATTGGGCTTTTGTCAGTTCACTCAGTTTATTCTTATCAATTTTCTTGTTTGGCTTTTGTCTGTCACCGATTGGGTATCCAGACACTATGTGTTAAATGTCCTTTATAATTATGACCGTGAGGCCCTACTTTGTGTTAGACGTGATCCAAGTATGAGCTCAAATGACATTTGACTCCCAAGGCTTTGGCCTGAAAGAGGAAATTTTATTAACGTGAGTTGGAGTGGTGTAGCTCACACCTCATTCTCATGTGGGTCAATCCTGAGAGATTTTTACTCAACCGGAAGGCCCATCTAAAGTTCAAAAAGAATTAAATAGGATTGGCAACTTAGGAGCCTAGATTTATGATACTTCACAAGGAAGAAGAGAATACTCTCCTATCCATGTCATTTTCTCCTATCAAATATGCATAACAAGTTTCTTTCCCACAAATTTATATTCAAAACTTAATTTGATGTTTGAGTTTCTGATTTTCCATGAAGGAAAAAGAGCATACTTCTCTAATCAATTTAAGGATTGGATAGAAATTCAATTTAAGTGCCTAAAAAAATCACAAATAAAGCATAAATTTTGATCAATTTTTGTGAAGGCACCCTGCATTTACACTTGTTAGTATTTTTGTGTATTTTACTCCAATTCTTTGACCAAGGTATCTTTGGCATGCATCCTGCAAAAAACTTGTTAGCTGTCTCAAATGATGAAATCATAAAAACATAACAATTTATTTGATGAGTATCCAATTTTTCTAAGAAAGAGACTGTAATTTTTGCACTTGTGTTTCTAGATGATGAAATAGTAATCCCAAACGTTGTTTCCCAAAAATGATGACAGAAATACCCCAAACGACCAAATATCCAAAAAATAATGAAATATTTACCAAAAATGACTAAAGCTCCTAGAAATGATGAAAGATTTACCAAAAATGATTAAAGTCAGAATTTATACCTCCTGCAGACGTTGTAAGAAATTCATAAAATGATGAAAGGACTGCTGGAGACAATTGAATATTCTTGGATATGATGAAGAAATCACTGGAAAAGTTGTTTTGCGTTGTTTTCTGTTGATTTCGTAGAACAAAGAGAAAAATTCTCAAAAATGAGGGTCAATGCCCCACGGTGGGAGCCAAAATGTGATGGTGTAGAATGTATCTACAACCAAGTTGCACACAAGCACAAACTAAGATTTTAGATTAGCATGTTAGTATCAAGATCGAATCAAATGGAAACAAATAACATGATAAATGTGTCCTATTGCTTCCTACATAGAAGATCCACATGAATTTAGTGAATTTATCTTAGTTTAAGCATGAATTCATAACAAATTGACAAAATAATGATGGAAGATTTATATTACACCGCCTAAAATGCCTCTATAATTTTTATGCTCCATTAGTTCTTAAATGCATGAAATTGAAATAATTGAATTGAAGAACATGAACTAGATTATTCCTAGAATGAATTCAACATTAGTTAGCTACTTGACTGCACAATTCTCCTATAAAATGAGCTTACAATGGCTTCCTTTTAAATATTTTCCATAAAGATTGAATCTCAAGTGATCCATGTGATTGTGTCTCATTGGTCAATGAGTTGACTTTGAGGCCAAGTGGGGGAACATAAATGTTTGAATTAATTAATTCACTTTAAATAATATCCCTAGCCATGTATTAATTTGCATAAACCTCTCATCAATACTCAGATTAACGCTTTCAACTATCTTCCTCAATCTTAGATTGAAACACTTATAAGCCTTACTCTTAGTAGATTAACCAAGGAAAATTCCTTCATCACTTCTGGCATCAAATTTGCCTATCTCATCATCCATTTTGATATAACATTTTCTACCAAATATTCAAAAGTATTTTACAGTAGGAGCATGATTATACCAAATTTAATAAGGTGTCTTACTAGTACCTTCTTTGATCTGAATTTTGTCTAAAGTGTAGACTGTAGTAAAAACAACTTCTCTCCAATGCACATGTGACACATTCCCTTTAAGCAACATAGTTCTGGCAGCATCTAGTATAGTTTTGTTTCTTCGCTTTGCAATCCCATTCTGTTGTGGATTCCTAGGGTCTGATGTTTTTTTATATCTTCCATGCTCTTCGCAATAGGTATTAAAAATATCTTATGTAAACTCTCAACCTCTATCAAACCTCAAATATTTTATCTTCACACTGTTAACAATAATAGTCTACCAATACAACTGACAGGGGGGGTGAATCAGTTGTGAGCCAAATATTATTAAACTTTATACTTCAAAACCAAATAATAAATGCAATTCTGAACACATTAACAACAACACCATAGCACAACCATTTATTGTTGAGGAAACCCTGCTAAGGGTAAAACCCCAGTGGGAATTAGCACCAACAAATAATGCATTGAAAGTATAGTATCCCTGTTAGGAGCTGATTATTACATATAGTACATAATCCATGTTAAAGGATAGACCCTGTTAGGATTAGAGAGTAACAACAGACTCACTACCCAGGCACACTACCTTAAGAAGGTTAAATCCACCTTCAGGACTCACTATCCAAAATACAAATGTATATGAAATATACAATCCAATGAACTGTCTGATAGAAACTTCCTTTGCTCGGTTAGTTCTAATGAAGTCTCTCAATCACAACGTTTTCTCTACATCCAACAGACACAAGCTCACATCTTCCATAATATACATACACTATATCACATTTTTCAACAAGAAAAGATCTCTCCTTTATAAACTATTATAATAACCAATTAGGTCAGCCAATTAAGACTTCCCCAATGTACAAATAATAAAATAGACCCTTGCTAAAATGCACACGGTACCTTACCCAAGTAAACATTAATTACAATTCATCAAATACATTCAAGGATCTGAAATCCATGCTCACCATTTTCCAGACAAGTTACGCCTCGCCAGTTGGCCTCAAATAGATCTTTGCAAGATCACACACTTCAGCTGATGTCACCAACAAGATAGGAACCAAATAATCATAAGCAACATTATCCAAAAAATCTTCTCCCATGCCTTAAGCTCATAATTCACAACTCATGCTTGCATCAAAGATATCTCCAAAATATAGACTGACTCTGTCACAATTCTTTGTCACTGTCCCGTACCTAGTCTTCAGTAAACCACTTTATCTCACTCTATTTGCAACATTATTCCAAGCAAACTTAGAGATAAGATCATAAAACATCCTTGTACTTGTCCCTATCTTCACATGCTTTGAATCAACCATACAATACTTGTACACTTCTATCATTCATCTATACAAAATTAATAACCATTATGTCTATCTTCTTTTGAAACATATGTTGACATCAATGAAAAACAATGAATGTCAACACCTCTTAATGAACCAATTCCAAAAATCTCCCCCTTTTTCATTGATGGAAACATATGATAAAATACATCAACCCAAAAGTATTCATCTCAATACAATCTTCTCAATATCTGAACCTCTCTCCAAAAAAATAGGGATTTTCACACTGAATCTCTCCCCATTTGGCATCAATGGAAAAGGCTGTCATTAATCTACTTCTGACCATATTTCCTCTTCAAGGTGTATCTTTTTCAAATTTTCATGCCTGCAAAAACCAAGTTCTTAATCAGCCAAATGTGTTTTTTTTGTTCTTGTGATTACTCCCCCTGAGAAGTAGATACATACATCAAGTCCAGAGAATGATATAGCTCGTAAAGCCACTAGATTGATACATTCATGCATCAATTAGTTCTTTCAAGGAGGGGCTCTCACCCCAAGCATACCTCTAAGATACTCAAAGGCATCCTTTGGTAAAGGTTTTGTAAATATATTTTTTATGTGTTCCTTTGTGCTGATATACTCCAATCTAATCTCCTTCTCTGCAACCTTGTCTCTCAAAAAATGCTACTTAATTTAAATATGTTTAGTTTTCTAATGTGTAACAGGATTCTTTGACATATTTATTGTGTTAGTCTTATTAGAATGAATAACCGTTGGCTAATCAAAATTTATCCCAATGTCCTTCAGCATTTGCTTCATCCAAACAATCTATGTGCAATTTATAGTAGCAACAACATACTCTGATTTAGCAGTAGACTAAGCTATACAATCTTGCTTCTTACTTAACCAAGAAACCAACATTTTCCCAAGAAAAAATGCACCACCATGTGTACTTTCTCTTTCATCAACATTTCCTGCCCAATTAGCATCAGTATAAGCATGCAAAACAATATCATCATATTTTTTATACCATAAGTCATATTCCAACATTCCTTTCAAATATCTAAATATTCTTTTTAGATTAGCAAGGTGAGTCTCTTTGGGATATGCTTGATATCTTGCGACAATTCCAAATGCATTTACAAAATATGGTCTAGTGTGAGTTAGATATTGTAGGCCTCCAATCATTGATTTGTACCTTGTCTAAAATACACTCTGACTCTCATCAGTAGTAGTAATCTTGTAACCAGTAACCATAGGTGTTCCAACAGGTTTACAATCTTCCATTCCAAATTTCTTCAACATTTCCTTAAGCTACTTAGTCTAAGAAATTAAAATTCCATCTTTATTCTGATTAATTTGTAAGCTAAGGAAAAATTTCATTTCACCTATCATGGATATCTCAAATTCATTTTCCATTTCCTTAGAGAATTTTTTACTCATTTCATCATTACCTCCAAAAATGATATCATCTACAAAAACTTCAACTATTAAAATTCCATCTTCACTAGTTCTTAAGTACAAATTATTGTCTGCATTATTGTCCTCATCATCTATTAAAGAAACTCCATGAGGTTGTTCAATATATACTTCCTCCTCTAGATCTCCATTCAGAAATGTAGATTTCACATCCATCTAATATACTTTAAAGTCTTTCTGTGCAGTATAAGAAATAAATAATCTTACTGACTCAAGCCTAGAAATAGGAGAAAATGTTTCTTCAAAGTCTATGCCTTCTTTTTGTGAGTAGCCTTTACAAACTAGTCTTTCCTTATTCCTTACAACCATTCCTTCTTCATTCATTTTGTTTCTGAAAACCCATTTAGTCCCTATAACATTCTTATCTTTAGGTCTAAAAACTAATTCCCAAGTGTTATTTTCTTTATCTGTTCCAATTCTTCCTGCATCACTTTAGTCCAAGATTCATCTCTACACGCCTCATCAATAGTTTTTCGTTCAACTTGAGAAATCAAGAAAATTTCATCTCTTAATCTGGATCTTCTCATCATGCCTTTATTTGCATTGCCAATAATTTGATTTTCAGGATGGTTCTTCTTAACATACCTTGGTGTTTTTGGAGTTTCAATAGAATCATTTGAATCATTCAGACATCCTCGATCTCATGATCAACCTCAAAATTTTCTTCTTGATTTGAAGTAACCTCCCTGTCCTCTGTAGGTTGGCTACAGTCATATATTCTTTCCTCAATCAGAAACTTCTCATCAATCCTCACATTAGCACTTTCAATAATCTTCCTCAATCTTAGATTAACACATTTATAAGCTTTTCTTTTAGTGGAATAACCAAGGAAGTTTCCTTCATCACTTCTAGCATCAAAATTTCCTATCTCATCATCTCTTTTGATATAGAATTTACTACCAAATATTCTAAAATATTTCACAGTAGGAGCATGATTAAACCACAGTTCATAAGGAGTCTTATTAGTACTTTCTAGGATCTAAATTTTGTTCAAAGTGTAAACAACAATACCAATAACTTCTCTCCAATGAACATGCAAAACATTTCCTTCAAGCAATATAGTTATGATAGCATCTAATATAGTTATGTTTCTTCGCTCTGCAATCCCATTCTATTGTGGTGTCCCAAGAGCATATGTTTTTATTTATATTCCATGCTCTTTGTAGTAGGTATTGAGCAAATCTGAAGTAAATTCTCCACCTCTATCTGATCTTAAACATTTTATCTTCAAACCTGATTCATTCTCAAATTTTTCTTTCAATATCTTGAATTTATCAAAAGCCTCTAATTTATCTCTAAGATATGTAACCCACATCATCCTAGAAAATTCATAAAAAAAAATTATAAAATACCTTTCACCATAATAAGATCTTGTTCTTGTAGGACCACACAGATCTGTATGCACCATATCCAACTTCCCTTTCGCAGAGTGAGATTTTCTTTGAAAATTGCTTCTAGTTTTTTTCCCCATCACACATTCTCTACACATGGTGTTATCAGGTTTCACAATCTTTGATTGATCTCTAACAACATTAGTCATACTTTCTTTTACAATTTTATCAAAATTTACATGATAGAATCTTCTATACCATAACCAACTTTCATCAACCTTTGCAAAAAAATAAGATACTTCTGTAGTGTTCAACTCAAAAACATTACCTCTTGACTTAGTATGAGATGCTATCAAATCTCACATCTTACTTCTGATAGAACATTTCCCATCATTGAACTTCAAATTATAACATTTATCAACAAGTTGTCCAACACTCAAAAAATTATGCTTAATTCCATTAACAAGCAATACATCATCAGTATTAGTTTTACCATCAAGAGAAATCGATCCCACTCCAATGATAAAATTGGTAGTATTGTCACCAAATCTGACTAAACCACCATCATATTTAGTTATCTGAATAAACTTGTTTCTATCACCAGTCATATGATGTGAACAACCATTGTATAGATCCATTCAGATTTTTTTTCAACATGTGAAAATATGGCTTTCTCTTCATGAATAGGTTCATCATCTTTAATAGCAATAAATACAATTTCATCATAATCCACAACATCATCATCAGATACACCTTCAATAGCATAGCAACATTCCTTATCCTTGGATTATTTAGGTTTATGAAACTTAGATTTATGTTTAGGGACCCTTGTAGGACATCTAGATGCAAAATGACCTATCTTATTGCATGAAAAAAATTTCATAGGTAACTTTCCTTCAAACTTACCCTTACCTCTCTTTTCTCTTCTTTTGATCAGGGCCACAATTTAATCTAACTTCCTCTCCTATTCCTGTATCTTTTCCCAATCATCAGCATATTCACCTAGCTCTTCTCACAGGTCACTTTTGCTAGTGATCACAACCCTTGATTAAGTCATTTTATTATTATGCACAAATGCCTTGAATGTTGTTTCAACCTTAGGTAATGAATCTCCCAGGTCTACAGCCTCAAAGGTAGTTAATTTTGCAATCAACATCTCTCTGTTGAAGTTTGTCATCAAAGGTATGATCTCCTCTATAGCTTGCACTTTAGTTTTGTAAATAGGTGTCAAAGATCTAAGAATCATTGTGATCACTTCTTCTTCATTGTATGTGCCTCCAGAGTTTCTAATGCAAATAATAGTCTAATTAACTCTCTGTACATATGCTTTAACATTTTCATCATCTTTCATTCTCAGCATTTACATCTGTCTTCCAGTTCTATAACTTTGTCTTCTTAGTAAACTTATCTCCTTAATATAGTGCTTCTAATCTTGACCAAATGTTATGTGCAAAATCCAAATCTTTAACCTCTGTGAATTCACCTTCAGAGAGTGCACTAATCAGTGATTCTCTTGGAACTATGTTACAAGAAAACAAATTCTTCTCATCATCAATAGATTTATCCAGTTCATCTTCAGACTTGATCTACTCATCTTTCTTTGTGATGATCCAGTAGTCAATTCCCAAACATAGCAAATGAGTTCTCATCTTGTTCTTCCAACTGTCAAAGTTTTCAGGATCAAAATTTAGACTATCCTTCCTATAGTATACCATCTTTAGGATCACCTCAAGTTGTTAATATTTCTTTCTAAGGAATAGTAGCTCTAATACCAATTGTTAACAATAATAGTCCACCAACACAACTAAGAGGGAGTGAATTAGTTATGAGCCAAATATTATTAAACTTTATACTTTAAAACCAAATGATAAATGCAGTTATGAACACATTAACAACAACACCATAACAAAACCATTTGTTGTCGACAAAACCATGTTAAAGGAAAAACCCCGGTGGGAATTAGCAACCACAACAATGCACTGAAAGTATAGTATCCTTGTTAGGAGATTTAGTTCTGTAAGGAGCAGATTATTACATACAATACATAATTATTGTTAAAGGACAGACACTGTTAGAATTCAAGAGTAACAACAAGCTCACTACCCAGGCACACTACCTAAAGAAGGTTAAATCCACCATCAGGAATCACTAGCTGAAATATAAATGTATATGAAATATAGAATGCAATGAACTGTTTGATAGAAACTATCTTTTCTTGGTCAATTCCAATAAAGTCTCTCAACCACAGCCTCTTCTCTACATCCAGTAGAAACAACCTCACAACTTCCCCAATATACATACACTATATCACATATTTTCAACAAGAAAATATCTATCCTATATACACTATTACAATAACCAATTAGGTCAGCCAATTAAGAATTTCCCAATGTACAAATAATAAAATAGACCCTTTCTAAGATACACATGACACCTTACCTAGGTAAACATTAATTAAAATTCATCAAATATATTCAAGGAACTAAAATCCATGCTCACCATTTCTAGACATGTTACGCCTCTCTAGTCGACCTCAAATAGATCTTCACAAGATCACAAGATTCAACTGACGTCACCAACAACATAGTGACCCAAGAATCATAACAAACATTCTCCAACAAGTCTTCTACCACACCTCTAGCTCTCAATTCACAACTCATGCTCGCATCAAAGATATCTCCAAAATATAGAGACTGACTCTGTCACTGTCCATTACCCATTCTTTAATAAGAAAACATTATCTCACTCTATTTGCAATATTACACCAAGAAATCTTAGAGATAAGATCACATCACATCCATGTACTCATCCATATCTTTTCATTCTCTGAATCAACCGTATAGTACCTTTACACTTATGTCAGTCAGCTACATAATAGTAATAACCAGTCTGTCTATCTTCTTCTGAAACATATGTTGACATCAATGATAAAAAATGAATGTAAACACATCTTAATGAACCAATTCCAATACACACATGATTCATTCTCAAAGTTTTCTTTGAAAATCTTAAACTTATCAAAATCTTCAGATTGTTCTTTAAGAAATGCAACCCACATCATCCTAGAATAGTCATCAACAAGAGTATAAAATACCTTTCTCTATAGTATGATCTTGTTCTTCTAGGACCATAGAGACATGTATGCACCAGATCCAACCTCCCCTTTGTTGAGTAATATTTTATCTAAAAACTACTTCTAGTTTGTTTCCCCATCACACACTCTCTACACATGGTGTTAGAGGGCTTCACAATTTTTGGTAAATCTCTGACAACATTTTTCATACTTGCTTTTAGAATGTTATCAAAATTTATATGAAAAAACCTTATATGTCATAACCAACTATCATCAACCTTTGCAACAAAACAAGTAACCTCTATAATATTCAATTCAAATGCATTACCTCTTGACTTTGTACCTGATGTGACCAAATCTCCTAACTGACTTCTGATAGTACATTTCCCATCATTGAACTTCAAATGATAGCCTTTATCTACAAGTTATACAACACTCAACAAGTTGTGCTTAAGTCCATCAACAAGAAATACATCATCAATATTAGTTTTACCATCAAGATAAATCGAACCTACTCCAATGATCAATTTGTGAGTGTTATCACCAAAACTGACTACACCACCATCATATTTAGTTAGTTGAACAAACTTATTTTTATCACCAGTCATATGATGTGAACAACCACTCTCTATGACCCATTCAGATCTCTTTTCAACATGAGAAACTAGGGTTCATTCTTCATGAATAGGCTCATCATCCTTAATAGAAATAAATCCAATTTCAGCATAATCTATAACATCATCATCAGACACACCTTCACTAGCATAATAATATTCCTTATCTTTAGAATAATATGGTCTACGAAACTTAGTTTTATACTTGGGAACCTTTGTGGGACATCTAGATGCAAACTGACCAATCTTATTACATGAAAAAAACTTTAGGGGTAACTTCCCTTCAAATGTGCCCTTACCTCTATTTTATATTCTTGTGATCAAAGCCAAAATTTCATCTATTTTCCTTTCCTCTTCTACTATCTTTTCCCATTCATCAACATATTCACCAAGTTCTTCATACCTGTTACCTTTGTTGGTTCTCGTAATACTTGATAAAGCCTTTTTGTCATTATAAATAGTCTCCTTGAATACAGATTCCACCTTAGGTAAAGTATCTCCCAGGTCTGTAGCCTCAAAGGTGGTCAACTTAGAAATCAATATCTCTATGTTGAAGTTTTTTTTCAAGGGTATGATCTCTTCTATCGCTTGCACTTTATTTTTTAAAATAGGTGTCAAAGATCTGAGAATGTTTGCAATCACTTCTTCTTTAGTATATGTGCCTCAATATTTTACAATCCCTATAACAACCTTTGTAACCCTCCATACATATGCTCTGACATTCTCATCATCTCGTATTCTTAAACTCTCCATCTTAGTTTTCCAATTTTTCAATTTTACTTGCTTGGTAAACTTATCTCCTTCATATAATGCCTCTAGTCTTGTCCATATTTTATGTGCAGAATCTAAGTCCTTAACCTCTGTTAATTCACCCTCAAAGAGCATGTTGATCAATTCTTCTCTTGCAACCATATTACAACTAAAAATATTCTTTTCATCTTCATTATCTTTATCTAATTCATCTTCAAGCTTGATCTTCTCATCTTTGTTTGTAATCATCTAGTAGTCAATTCCTAAATAGAGTAGATGAGTTATCATCTTGTTCTACCAACTATCAAAATTTTCAAGATCAAATTTTGGACTCTCCTTTTTATGCTACGCCATCTTCAGGATCACCTCGAGTTGTTAAGCTTTGTCTCAAAGGATCACAACGTCTGAAACCAATTGTTAACAATAATAGTCCACCAACACAATTCACGGGGGGGTGAATCAGTTGTGAGAGAAATAATTTAAACTTTAAACTTTATAAACCAATTACTCAATGCCAATATAAACACATCAAATACAACACCATAACACAAGAAATTGTTGTCGATGAAACCCTGTTAAGGGAAAAACCCCATTGGGAATTAGCACCCACAAATAATGTATTGAAAGTATCGTATCCCTGTTAGGATATTTATCCCTGTTAAGAGCTAATTATTACATATAGTACACAGTCCCTGTTAAAGGATAGACCCTATTAGGAGTCAAGAGAAATAAGAGGCTCACTGCATAGGCAAAATACCCAAATGTAAAGGTTAAATCCACCTTCTGGACTCACTATCCAAAATACATATAGAGAGAGAGATACAATAACTAGTGTATTGACTGATAGAAACTTTATTTTCTTAAACATTTCCAATGAAGTTCATCACAATCACTATCTCTTCTCTACATCGAGAAAAATTCACAAATACAATCTCACAGCTTCCATATTACACCTCCATACTACCTCACCAAAAAACAACTCTCCTTTATACAAGTTTACAATAAACATTTAGGTTGGCCTCTTAAGAATTCCCCAATGTACAAAAAAATATATAGGCCCTTGCCAAGATATACATGGTACCTTATGTATGTGAAGAAAAGTAACCTATCCAAGACAATCACTAGAACATACAAATGTTAGAGGTTAGTCCTTTAAAGCAAGATTCAAAGAGTTAACATGTTCAAGTGAATGAAATAAAGAAGACAAGAACTAACACCACAACCTCCTATGAGCCAAACAAGGGCACCCAATGCCTTGTTGATTTTCTCTTAGATATTATTGTGGGTGTGCTATCCCAACACAATAACTTAATCTCACTATGATTTGGATGGATGAAACTATAATGAAAACTAATGATGGATGAAGAACTCAAGAACAAGTATGAAGAACTTGTCTCAAGCCATTCACCATTGACGAAGATGCAAAACTAATCTAGATTGATATGCAAGATTTGAGCAAAACTAACTAAGATTCATTCCATTATAGACCTAAGATGTGATATCTAGATTCAACAATGAGATAAACATGAAAATGAAATGAACTAATATTGCTATGAAATGCTAAATTGCTTAAACAAAACTAGAGCTAAACTAGCATGATAACAATGCATAAAAGGGAGATGATTTTCTCTTGACAATGGCCTCTATTTATAGATTTTTTAGAGAGAGAGAGAGAGAGAGAGAGAGAGCTTGGATGAGGTGGAGCTCATGTGGCATCCACATAGTTTCCACATTAGGGACACATAAGCTATGCAAGAGGCCCACTTTGCTCACACATGTGTGAGAAACTTTGGATGTGATGGTTCAAAGTGTACTTAAAGTACACATGTGAAGGATCTTGTAAGAGGTGTAAGAGCTTTGGACCAATGAGAAAATTTTAGAAAGTGTAAGAGGGTGTCATCATAAGTGTAAGAAACCTTGTTGGCACCAAATAAGTATTATTTGGAAAAGTGGATTTTTGGAAATTTGCTCACACATGTGTGAGTAAATAAATAGGACTAATTGGTGTAGGAATCAAGAAATTAGCCTAATTAACCTTAGTTAATTAGTGAGTAGGTTTATTTGGTGAGAGTGATGTGAGGTAAGGTAGGATCTAGGTTCAAATTAGCTTAGTCCAAATTTAAAATTTAGATTAATTATAGTTTAGTAGAATTTAAGTCATGTGAAGGAATAAATAAATTACAAATTTATTTAAAAGGGATTAATGAGGGGTAATGTATATAAATAAAATTTAACATATTAAAGGGGGTAGTATTTAAATTAAACATAAATACTAAGGAAAGTGAATTATATTTAATTAAATAAATTTAAATAAATAAATAAAAGAATATAATAAATATAATTAATTAATTAAAATTAATTATAATACTATGGAAATATTAATTAAATTAATATAAGGATGATTTTAGACTTCTACACCTTACACAAGTAAAAATCAATTACAAATCATCAATTATACTCCAAGATCTGTAATCCATGCTTGTAATCCTCTAAACACGCTACACCATTGTAGTCGGCCACAAATATATCTTTGCAAGATCACACACTTAAGCTAACATCACAAAGGACTCAGTGATCCAAGAATCACAAGTAACATTCTCCAAAATGTCTCCTACCATGCCTTAATCTCGCAAATCATAACTTGTGCTCGCATCCAAGTTATCCCAATAAATCAGAGACTATCTCTGTCATAATTATCTGTCACTTTTCTGTAACCAATCTTGACAAAAAAAAATATAACTTACATGCCAATAGAAATATTAATCCAAGTGACCTTAGATATAATATCACTTCTCATTCCTTTATACATCTCCATGCTTTTCTCTGAAATTTCATACGTTGTCTGTACACTTCTGACAGTCTTCCCTGTACCAATGATAACCAGTATGTCTGAGACTTCAATTGAAATATATGTTGACATCAATGAAAAAACATGAATGTAAACACCTCTAAAAAAATTAATTCCAAAAATAAGATCATTGATTATCCTTGCATACATTTCCATACTTGCATGCTCTGAAATCTCGTACGATTTCCATACACTTATGTCAGTCTTCCTTGTGCTAGTGATAACTAGTCTGTATGAGACTTTAAATGAAAAATATGTTGACATCAATGAAAAAACATGAATGTCAATGCCTCTAACATAACCAATTTCAAAAATCTCCCCCTTTTGCATTGATGGAAAAATATGTGAAAATCCATCAACCCAAGAGTGTCCTTAGTACAATCTTCTCAATATCTTCTTCACAACTCTCCCTAGAATAGTAGGGATTTTCTACCTGTATCTCTCCCCCTTTGACATAAATTTAAAAGGATTCCATAGATCTTAATCTTCTCTCACCATCCTTCCTCTTCAAGGTGTAGCATTTTCAAATCTTCATGCCTACAAGAACTAGGTGTTTGATCACCCAAATATGCTCTCATATGTTCTACAATCACTCCTCTTGAGGTCTGCATCAAGCATCAAGTAAAGTGAATTATATATCTCTGATAGCTATTGGGCTATTACATTTATACATCATTTAGTTCATGCAAGGAAGGGTTCCCACCCTAAGCATACCTCTAAGATACTCAAAGGCATCTTTTAACAAAGGTTTTGTGAATATATCTGATATTTTCTCCTTTGTATTGATATACTCTAATTTGACTTACTTTTCTGCAACCTTGTCTCTTAAGAAGTGATATTTTATTGAAATGTGTTTGGTCTTAGAATGCATAACAAGTTTCTTTGACATATTCATTGTACTTGTATTGTCATAATGTATACCCACTGGCTCTTAAAAAGTAATCCCAATGTCCTTCAACATCTGCTAATCCACACAATTTGTGTACAATTTATAGAAGCAACAACATAGTATGATTTGACAGTAGACTGAGCTATACAATCATGCTTCTTACACAACCATGAAACCAACCTCTTTGCAAGGAAAAATGCATCGCCACTTGTGCTCTTTCTATCATCAACACTTCCTGCCTAATCAACATCAGCACAAGAAAGAAAAGTAAAATTATCATACTTTTCATACCATAAGCCATATTCAAATGTTCCTTTCAGATATTTGAATATCCTCTTAATTTTTGAAAGATGGGTATTTTAAGGATCTTCTTGAAACCTCACAACAATTCCAACTACATTAGCAATTTCTGGTGTAGTGTGAGTTAGATATTGTAAGCCTCCAATCATGGATCTTTTCTTTGTCTCAAAAACACTCTAAGCTTCATCAGTAGTAGTAAGCTTGCAATCAGTAACCATAGATTTTCCAATAGGTTTACAATCTTCCATTCCAAACTTTTTCAACAATTCCTTAAGATACTTGGTTTGAGAGATGAAAGTACCATGTTTGTCTTAAGTAATTTGAAAACCAAGGAAGAACTTCATTTCACCTATCATAGGCATTTCAAATTCATTTTTCATTTCCTCAGAAAAATTCTTACTCATTTCATCATTGCCTCCAAAAATAATATCATCTACGAAGACTTCAACAATAAAGATTCCATCTTCACTTGTTCTCAAGTATAAATTATTGTTTGAACTACCTTTTTTGAAACCAAGAAGTAGTAAATACCTGTCTAAACAAGCATATCATGCTGGCATAAGGTGGGTAAGGAGAATGAGGGCCCAAGGCACTCCCATATATCCAAACCAACTTGCAGAATAACTCAAAAGCAACAACACAGGCAAGGAGAGAAAAAAAGTAGAATATTTGTTATTATTTCATCAAACATCATACATGTCAGATTGTAAGGCCTTCCTAGTTTCATCCATATAGATTCACATCATTACAGAATAATCTTCCTACATGCGAGGTCACACACCTACAATCCAAATTTGCCTTTAGATTTTGCTACCCCAAAACTGTCTCCCTAAACTAAGAACAGAAAACTAAAATATATACAAGAGTCCACCAAAGAGGTTAGCACCAAGATGCTAAAGATCAAACATACAGAATAGTGAAGACCTAGATTTAGGTCCACACACATCCCAATGAGAGATCCCAACATTAATCATGCTATAGAAATTAAATATATACATCGGCCAGAAGATAGGCTGGGCTCGGGTTCTGAGCAGTATGGTGGAGGATGGAGATCAGTACTTCTGGGGGTATACCATCCTCGGGCAGTTATATTATGATTAGATATGTGCACCTACCATAAGGGTAGGGCACTGTGCCTAGGATGCATGCTACTTTTTGCATGGGTGTGGGAGCATATTGTGGTCATACGACCGATCAGGCAGCAAGAGACTCGAGCGGCTTACAAGCCATTTGCGTGTAGGTACAAGCCCCCTATCAGTTACAAGGCCATAGACTCAGTAGGATATTGGCGGAGGAGGATTGATGAGATGGGAGAGATTCAGTGGGAACCTTATGTAGGGTGTGAGGCCTGGGGACACCAAATCCCATAGCAAGATGGGTACACAGAGGACAAGTTCTATGACTTGTACTACATGAGATTTGTACAGACAGACTGTTGTCTCATTGGGCAGACAACTTACATGATCTCCAGGGACATGCCTTTGAGAGTACATAGACAGATGGGACAGGTGGAGGAGGTTGTTCCAGATGGGTTCCCACATCCACTAGTGGCACAAGAGGTGGGTAGCATCTGGGGGATGGGGGTTGATCCACGTATAGCATGGGCATCTTGGATGGGGATGATAGAGGTTCCATGGATTAAGGCTTGAGAGTATTTACATGATGCAGGAGTGGTACCAGCATATGCTCAGTGGTGGGCAGCACATAGACTAGTCAGGTTGATAGTGCCAGGGATTATACTGGCAGATGAGTATCCTAGAGAGGGAGGAGATGGAGGGGATCAGGATGATGATGACAATGATGAGGATGGAGGAGGGGTCAAGGGAGGAGAGTCTGACCCAGGGTTGTAGATCAGAGGTGGAGAGGGCAGGTAGAGATACTAGCAGGGAGGTATCCTCATATAGTCCCAGGTGTACAGGGATAGGATCAGGGATAGGGACAAGAGCCACCTGATCAGGTATAGGGGCCATAGGGACATGGGCCACAAGGATAGGTACCACTAGCTGGGCATATAGCCCAGGAAATTCATGACACCATGGTAGCAGAGCGAGATAGTCTTTAGACTGATTTAGGCAGGGTACAGGGCTTGCTAGCGACATCTCAGGTGACTGAGGTGAGTATGCAAGTAGAGATCTAAAGGCTGCAGGGGTTACTAGTGAATGGTCAGGCCACATTGAGAAGTTTATAGATAGAGCTAGCCAGGGTATAGGGGATTTGGCAGTGGAGACCACTCAGGGGGATAATTCATAGAGAGCACTACATTTATTATAGGCTCAAGTGGATAGTGGGGAGTTTTCTATGGGCGAGGATCATGGATATGCGGAGGAGCTAGCATCTATGTCAGCATAGATAGTAGCTCTGACAGTAGAGTGAGACTTAGCATGGAGACATGTAGAGGATTACAGAGTGGATCGAGAGATAGCTCATCAGGAAGGCAAGGCTACTGGTTTAGGATAGGTGATGGCAGACATTTTTGTAGCACAAAGAGAGGTTGGTTGGAGAGGCCAAGAGGCCGCATATTATATGGGTCTCTATCACGGCACAGTGCCACAGGGGTTACGATAGCCTCCATACTCAGAGAGAGCACAAACTGAGAGCATAGGGCAAGGTTCGCAGGGATCGGTGGGGTTACCACCGCGTCCAGGTAGTGGTGCGGGACCATCGCAGCCACCACCATGATTTGTCTCAAACCATTTTTTATACACATTTTTGTATGATTTAGGCGACACATTATGTACTACAAATATTTTGAGATATATACATGGACTTTTGTGGACTATTGGACTTTATTTATGGACTTTATTTATGATGCTTTATGATGTGGTGTTTTATGCAGGATGTATGGATGCATTATGATTTTATATGATGTGTGTTATATGATGCTTATGACTGACATGCAGGATGAGATGAATGTACATGATTATACTGACTTATTTGTGATGCAGGGATGAGATGCATATATATATGGTATATGTGATGTGTAAATGCTTATAGATGGATGTATTTTACATGTATTAATATAATGTGATGGTTAATAAAATTAAATGCATATGTGATTTGTGAAATGTGTAAATGTGGAATGATCCTAAACTGAATGAATCTTAAAATGATGTTAATGACTTAAAAATGCAACTAAATAAGTAATGGATAATGAATGAAATGAATATCTATATGCAACTATAATGATTAATGGATAATAAATGAAGTAACATTTCAACTTGTAATGAATAATGATTAATGAATGGACTTAATGAAGAAAATAAGTAGCCTAATGAATGAATGCAATATGAGACATATGGGGACACTGTCTTTGTGTGTATCAAATAGGTCTAATAGAATCACTTAGGTGACTAGATAGGGGGAATAGATAGAAACCTTTCCATGAGAAAAATCAAAGTGCAATATGACCAAGCTAAAATGCAATCTTAACTACATGATAATAGTGGGATTTATATTGCGTTAATATTGGAGAGCACACCCTAGTTTGATATTGCAAAAGGAGTTATGCACCATGTGCTAGAAAACACAAGTGACATGGTTCCTTTGTGTGGACCAGACTCTCAGACAAATAGGTTGTTAGGAACAAGAATGCAATATATCAGGTATGATGAGTCCTATAAAATGTTACTTATGAGGAGACACAATACATCCAGATTTGTTTAGGGATTTGAGATGCATGAATCCTACCCCCAGTGAGGCATACATAGTCATAACTAAATATCAAAACATAAATGTACTAACAATATATGACAAGCAGATCATACTACAAATGACACGTATTCCACTATATACTCACCATAACAAACGAAGATATAAAAGAATGAGGTTGTCACGATAAGGACATAGTGAAACACAAGATAAAAGCAACAAAAAGGCATCCTGACCAAGTGGCCATTCAATCCAAAAGTTCTTTCCATGAACAGTGTTGATGTGAGAATTTATAGAGTAGCTGACACTGGAAGGATGTATTCTGATGGGCTATAGATTGATTTGAGAGAAACAAGAATTCGCTGGTAATTTCTTGTGAATAGAACGATCAATAGGAAATTCAATCTGTCTGCTGATTGGTTGGAAATGTTTGCAGTCACTGTGTCTAGAACAAAGCTCAGTGTTCATATGGTAAGCTCAGTCGTGTGGGAATGTAATTTTATTGTGGAGGTGGAAAATGGTCAAGGAACTACCTGCATAGATATGGGTAGTGACTTTTATTATGGAAGGTGATGTAGGCTGCATGGAAAAGGATGTGGAAACAGATGGTGGATCTGACTACACATGGTGCCTAAAATAGGTTTTCACCATGGTACTTATCCATTGCGCCACCAAAGTGGTTTTCACAGATGGATGGATTTATTTCTCTTTCTCTTTTTCTTTTTTGATACCTTTTTCAAGATTTTGTATTTTTTATGCTTTTTTTTATTTTTTTATTTTTTTGCTTTTGCTTGCTTTTTGAATGTTTTTGGATTTTCTACTTTTCTGATTTTTTTTGGATTTTTAAAAATTTCAGCTGTACAATGGACTACTGACGGATCAAGCATAAAAGTGCTTGAGATGTACAATATTTATAGAATTAGGAATAGGGTATCCCTCTGGTGACACAATCTGATAAGCATCGGAGCCATATTTTGCTGTGATGATGAAGGGCCCCAACCAATTAGGTTCAAACTTTCCTTTATTTTCACGGTTCTGGAGGTTCTTCATATTGTGCTGCAGGACAAGATCACCAACCTTAAACTGATGAGGCTTGATCCTTTTGTTGAACTGAAGGTGAAGATGATTTTGATACAGGTGGAGGTGGTTTAGGGCACTGAGGCATCTCTCGTCAAGGATTTCTAGCTCTTGCAAGCAAGCAACTCTATATTCTTCTTAGGACAATAGATTCTTGAGAGAAATTCTGAGGGAAGGGAGCTCAATTTTGATGGGTAGAATAGCCTCAGTGCTCTAAACAAGAGAAAATGGGGTGTCTCCAATGGGGGTTCGAATGGAGGTGCAGTAGGCCCAAAGGGTAGGATTAAGGTGAAGGTGCCAATCGCGGCCAACGTCATCAACTGCTTTCTTGAGGATTCTAAGGATGGTTTTATTCGTAGCCTCTGCTTGACCATTACCTTGCGAAAAGTCTTTGGAAGAGGTATGGTGGGTAATGCTGAATTTCCTACATAGCTTTGTGACATCCTTGTTCTTGAAAGGTCCTCCATTATCAGTAACAATGTCCTGAGGAATGTCATAGTGACAGATAAGATAGTTCAAAATAAACTTCAAAATTTGTTTTCCAGTGGTGTAGTTGAGAGGAATAGCTTTGACCCACTTGGTAAAGTACTCAGTAGTAACAAGGATGTATTTATGGCCATTAGAAGAATTAAGGAAAATCTTGCCAACAAGGTCGAGACCCCAACATGAAAAGGGCCAAGGGATGATGGTGGGCTGAAGGGATTGGGAGGGGGTGTGTAGAAAATTGTCATGTTGCTGACAAGGCACGCACTTCTTCACATACTTGTAGGCATCTTATTCCATAGTAGGCTAATAATATCCAGTGTGTAACAACTTTTTGGTGAAAGTAATTCCACTAGAATGAGCCCCATAGATTCCTTGATGTACCTCCTCCAAGGACGTTTGTGCTTCATCAGAATTCAGACACCTTAAAAGAGTTCCATCAAAATGCTTTCTGAAAAGGGTATCACCATGGATTGTGAATCAGGAAGTGAGGCAAATGAAGGTTTTACGTTGATTGGGGGTTAAGGTAAGTGGGGTATGTCCATCCCGAAGGTAGGAATAGACTTCTTGATACCATGGGGAGCTAGGATCAGCAATTTCACACACCATTTTAGAATTTGGTTTGTCATAGGTAGGGACTATAAGATTCTCAAGAAGAAACTCACACTGTGTAATATGTTTTGGAATGGTGATCAAAGATCCAATCATTTCCATGGCATATGCTGCTTTGTTTTTGTGCGGGGGATCTGTTGGAAGATCAATTCAGTGAAATGCATTTTGAGATCTTCAACTGTACGGTGATAGGGAAGCAACTTGTCACCCTTTGTTTGATATTCATCCATAACTTGTTTGATAACCAATTGTGAATCACCAAGCACCAACAAATTGAGAATCTTCCATTATATGGCCTATCGGAGTCAAAGTACAAGGGCTTCATATTATGCAATGTTGTTAGTACAAGGAAATTATAATTTGTAAAATTTAGGGATGAGATCCCCTTGTGGTGTAACAAACAAGATTCCTTCCCCTGATCCTTTCTAAGTGAAGGATCCATCAAAATAAAGCTTCCAAGGTGTATTCGGGGCAAGGTTGAGGACTGATTCATCTAGAAAATCTATGATCAATGGATGTTTACCATCAACAGGTGCTTCAGCTAGCTGATCGACAATTACTTGTCCTTTGATAGCTTTGCGGTCCACATAAACAATGTCAAATTCACTAAGGATCGTGACCCATTTCATTGTATGACCAATAAGAGCAGCACGTGCCAGGAGATATTTGAGTGGATCAATTTTGGCAACAAGATGAATCTTATGATTGAGGATATAATGCCATAGTTTCTGTGTACAGAAAACAATATCCAAACATGCTTTCTCAATAAGGGAATAATTCAACTCATAACCAATAAGGGTCCTGCTAAGATAGTAAATTTCTCGCTCTTTGTTGGTATCATCTAATTGTGCCAGAAGGGCTCCCAACATGACCTCTGTAGCAGATATGTATAAAATCAGAGGACGGCCAGTAACAGGTGGTACCAACACAGGTGGATTAGTCAGATATCCTTTTAGTTTCTCAAATGAATTTTGACATAAGCAATCCCATTGAAATTTGATATTCTTGTGCAGGAGATGAGAGAACAAATGCACCTTATCTGCCAGTTGTGACATGAATCTTTTAATTGATTACAATTTTCCTTGTAAACTGCGCAACTGTTTCAATGTTTCGAGTGGTGGCATCTCTAGGATTGCTTTTACTTTCTTTGGATCCATTTCTATTCCACGTCGTGACACAATGTATCCCAACAGCTTACCAGATTGCACTCCAAAGACACACTTTTTAGGATTTAGCCATAGCTTATACTTCTCCAATCGCTCAAAAATGGTAGTGAGGATGGGAATATGTGATTCTCATGTCTTGGATTTTCCCAAAAGATCATCTACATAGTCTTCCATGATGACATGTAAAAGATCATGAAAGATGGTAGTCATTGCTCGCTGATAAGTGGCTCCTATATTCTTAAGACCAAAGGGCATCACTTGATAACAGAAGGTAGCCCAAGGTATTGTAAATATAGTTTTGTGTTGATATTCTAGTGCTATCCTGATCTGATTATAATCAGAGAAGCCATCCATGAGGGACAACATCTTGTGTCTAGTAGTCAAATCCACTATAATGTCAATATTCAAGAGTGGAAAATCATCCTTAGGACATGCAAGGTTTAGGTCTCTGAAATTAGTGCAAATGTGAATGCCCCCAGTAGATTTGCCCACTGGTACAATATTGGAGACCCATTCAGGATAGTCTATTGGTCTGATTACTTCGGCATCCAACATCTTCTGAAGCTCTACTTTGACTACCAGTATGACTTGTGGATGCATCTTGTGGAGTTTTGTTTAACAGGATTTACACTTGGATCTATAGAAAGATGATGTATGAAAAGATCTGTATCTAGCCTAGGCATGTCCTTGTAAGTCTAGGCAAATTTGATTTTATGTTTATGTAGGAATGTTGTCATGTCTTTCTTTTCTTGATCACTGAGAGAAACAACAATGTAAGTGATGTTTGGATCTTCTTTTGTGCCTAGATTGATCGGGATAGTGTCTTCAATGATCATAGAGGACACTTCTAGTTCTTTTGATATGAATGGCAGGTCATCTTCTCCCTCCTCTCGCACTCAGAAAGGTTTTCACTAGAGGAAGCGTCCTTTATTTTATCTTTTTCTTCATCCAAAGGTGCTTGTGAGAGGTTTTCACTAGGGGATGTTTCTGTATTTTCATTTTTTTATTTTTATCTTTATTATCATTTTTGTGACTAAGAGAATTAACCTGTCTATCGAATTAGGCTTGCTCACTGTAGTGGATCTGATGTTTGTATTCTTGGAGATTCTTAATTCCAAAGAGGGCTAAAACTGCCTCATCCAAATCACAAATGTCCAAAGCTAGTGGTGAATCTTGCTTATCCCAGTCAATTAGTTCAGGGTTTCTAAGGGGAAGATGAGGGGATGAAAGGTTGGCTTGGGTGATAGTGAATACATGGTTATTTTCATCAAGGTCATCTTCAACATAATGGAAAGGAATTTTGAAGAACTCTTCTTCAGTGTCTGAATCTAAAGCAGCTAAACAATAATCCTTAGCGAAGTTAGTCTTGGTCTCTACGAAACCCAATCCATGTCCTTTAGGATAGCCATTGGTTGTTATGATCTTCTTCTTACCAATTTCATTAGCTCCAAGACCAATACCATGATATCCCATGCTTTCAACAATAGGAGTAACCTTGGGATACTTGCCTTTGGGGAAAGTTACAGGTCTTTCTTCTTCATCATTGTAGAGGCAATCAAGGACATTGAGTTCCATGTGTTCATCTGATAAATACCCCCAATATTCAAAAGTGGTTGTTTTTCAATGTATGAGCTCATTGTCTTTAGAGGAGGGTAATGGTGATGGTCTTCCATAAGACTTTGGAGACAAAGGGAGTTGCCCAATACATAGAGCACTTTCAAATTTATACTCTCACATGCCTTGATCTGTAAAAGTGGCCTTTGCTTCAGATGAAGAGGGTTTGTCTTCAATAACCTTGTCTTCAGTAAATTTATCCTTTCCTTTGGATTTCTCAGCTGGTGTTTCTGATGTCTTTTCTAGAACTGAGGGAATGTTTGAAACAGGGGTTTCTTGACTAGAATATCAGCAAAACTCATTCAATGGACAATAGTTAGATTGTTTGCCTTCCAGTCTCTTGAAGTATTGAAAGGGCTCAGGATCTCTGGGGATTATGATTTCTCTACCATGATGTGGGAACTTTAGAAATTGATGATATGTAGAGGGTACACCTTTGATAGCGTGTATCCATGGTCGTCCCAGCAAGATATTGTAAGGTAGATCTAGATCCAACACATGGAAAATAGTTTTAATCAAGGTTGGGCCCACTTGTAAGGGTAGTGTGATCAGACCCTTTCTTTCTCATTCTCGATCATCATAGGCCTTTATTGTGATTCACTTTTCTACATCCAAGAGGTCCTTAGAAAGACTGATTTTACAAATCATCTTTAATGTGCACAAATTCATGCCAGATCCACCATCTATAAGGACTCATTTTATTTTTGTGGATTGGATTTTTCCTTCTATATGGAGGGACTTATTATGATGCAGGTTGGGACCATGAAAGTACTTATCGATGAAAACAAGATGTTCTTGTGTGGCTAATTTCCCTATCATAGCTTGGAATTGTGCAACATTTATGTTTTCAGGGACGCATGATTCATTTAGAGCTTTATCAAGGATTTCTCTATGAATTGGCGAGGTTGTCAAGAACTCTAGAATGGATATCTGTGTAGACGTCTTCCCTACTGAGCCAATAGGTCATAGCGCGAGGTAGGCTGAGCAGCAATAAATGATGTAGTTGGTGGATTTGCAAATGTAGAAGGTTTATCAGCAGCTTGAACAGTGACTCTGGGTCTGCGTGTGGTAGCATTACAATCAGCATCTTTGAGGATTATGGTGTTAACATGTGTGTCAGCTTCTTCAATGCGGCCACAAAGAGCATCAAACCCAAAGATATCATTTTCATTTAGAGACTCCCACATGTTCAATCATGGCCTATGATAGTATTCATAGAGTAATCATATGGGATCGCGTTTGATGCATTGTTTTGATTGTGAGGTGGAAAGGGATGATTGTAGACTTTAAGTTTCACATTTGGTGAGGATGCATTCTGACCTTCAACTTCAATTTTTCCATCCTCAATAAGTTCTTACACAAAGTGTCTAAGCTTTGTGAATTTCTTTCTATCGTG
Source organism: Thuja plicata (assembly GCA_018584345.1). Lineage (NCBI taxonomy): Eukaryota > Viridiplantae > Streptophyta > Pinopsida > Cupressales > Cupressaceae > Thuja > Thuja plicata. The sequence goes on from MU226113.1 coordinate 683,567, forward strand.
TCCTTTGATGCGATGATAATCACAATATTCATTATCTCTATACCAAATAGGCTTAGGTTGATTTTCATCGAAAGGTCGAGTATTTGGATAGATTATCATTCCTTGATCCACAAGTTGTTTGAAGATCACATCTAGAGTTTCTTCCAATGCTATGAATCATCGTCATTGTTGATTATCATTATTATTGTTGTTTTTGTTATAGCTTTTGTGAGGAAACAAGAATGATTGATTGCGTGGTTGTTGATTGTTGTCCTGATTGTTGTTTTGATTATGATTGTTCTGATTGTTTTGATTATGATTTTTATTGTTATTGTGATTCTAGTTTTGGTTCTGATTGGTGTTGTGATTGTTTTGATTGTTATTGTTGGACGCTTGAACAGTTTAAACGTGTTTGGCATCAGTCACTCCATCATTGAAAACTCCTTTGTTTTTACTCTAGAATTTTGGTTTATCATTGTTGGAAGGAGTATAATGTTTGATGCTACCTCTTTGCCAAGGCCATCTTCAATATCTTTTCCCTTCTTGACAAGGGATTCAAAGGTGTCAAGTGAAGCCATTTTCATTTGGAAATACATCTCAGAGATCAAATTCTTTGTGAAGATGTCAATTAAGTGACTATCAGGTATTTTCCATGGCATGCGATTTGCGATATGTCTCCGTCATTGTAAGAAACTAGCAAAGGTTTCTCCATTCTTTTTTTTAGTATTGCACAAATCGCTGAGTGTTTCTTAATGCTCAATGTTATATGAATATTGTCCAACAAATTTCTTTGCAAGATCAGAGAAAGTAGAGATTGACCCATAAGGAAGGGCCATAAATTATTCCAAAGATGCGCCTCCAAGACTCCTAGTAAAGAGTCTTTTTAAGTAATTTTCATTATGTGCAACTTCTTGAAATACAATGTAAAACTCTTTGAGATGTTGTAGAGGACATGTTTCACCTTTGTATTTCTCAAATTTGGGCATCTCAAAGTTTGGTGGGAATGGTTGCATTGTGATAGACTTGTCAAATGGATAGGGACAAATCTCTTTGAAAGAAAACTCCTTCTTGCCCCCATTTTGTAAACCTTGTACAATGCTTTTGAGCTCATTGAACTATTGGGTGAAATCTAGAGTATTCTATGGAATAAATGGTGGCACATAAGCCCCTCCTCCTCCAAACTGTGCAGTTGAAAACCTTGTGGAGGTCATACCAATAGTAGGAGGAGGTATATATTGGTAGGCTATAGATGTATTGGTTGCAGATGTCTTCATCCCTATTGTTTGAAATAGAAATGATGTAGACAAGGGAATGGAAATCTACCCTATGTTGTTGACATTAGCACTTTCTCCTTGAGTTGTCATCATTTGAGTGCTATTGTGTGTAGTATTGTTTGGCAAGGCGCTTAAGATTTTTTGAATTTGTTCTTGTGTCAATTGGGGTATTTATGAAGTTGTTGACACAGATGTTGATGTAGGTACTGATGTGGGAGGTTCACTAATAGGTCCAATACCAGTGTCACGTGATGATGTAGCATTTGAGGTAGAATCCATGGCTACAGTAGTAGCGGCGGCGGCTTTGGTGACATTTTAGGTAAGGAGTGTATCATTAAAGTCAGCAGGTACTGTGATGCCATTTTGAACATGATTCAAGAATATTTCACCATTATTTTGCATAATGGTTTTCTCAACCATTTCTAAATTGTATGGATCGCTAAGGAAGTCAATGACTTGGGTAGGTCTTTCTTCTTGTTCCACTAGCTTAGTTTCTTCGTGAACTTCCTCAGCTTGTACCTCAGTGCCTTGAAAGTAGTGATTGGTGAAAGGATTCTCCTCAAAGGTAGCGGTGTTAAGTGTCGCACACCTCATGTTTCTAGCTTGGGATCGAGTGACTACCATACAATGGTGGAATTAGAAGAATGGAAGACAAGAAGGTGGAAGATGGAATGGAGCAAAGATCTTGATTCTGGAATTGATTGGATTTGATTTGGTTTGATTGATTGATGTTTGATTAAGGATTGATTGATTGATTGAGCATTGATTTAAAGGTTTTTGGAACAAAATCTAAGCAGGACAAAACCTTGTGATGATACAAACACAAAAGGATTTGAAGTGATACATATTCTACTTGAAGATGGACTTGTGATCTCAAGAAAAATGGGACATCACTAAGGGATTAAAATTACTTGAGACAGACTGATGGTCTACAAGTAATGTTGTGTTTGTTTTAGGATGAAGGTTTGTAACACTTTGATTAAGGTCTTTCAACCTAAAAGGATTGATTTGATTTGATTATTTGATCTAATTCTCCAAGAATGATGATGGAAGAATTTGAAGAATTGATCCTAGAAGCAAGAGGTTATCTAATCATATTTCTCAATGGCAATGAAAGCCCTGTTGATAAGATAGTTGGCCATGAAATTATAGATCTTGTTGTTATAAATGATTTTATCAACTTTCTCACGATACTCGATCTCTTGTTTGACAGATGTGGTAATGTGTTGATATTCCTTAGATTTATGAGTAGTTTCCTTTTGTTCTCGATAGACCAGAGGTTTTGGAAGCTTAACCTTCTTATGTTTCTTGGAATCAATCATGTCATATGGAAAATTTGGCTTTGACTGAATGACTAAATGATCTAGGACAAATGATTTTAGGGTCCTACAGAAGACCAAATTTTAGATGTTTTAGCAATTTTGGAAGCTCACTATTTTCAAGTGGAGATGGCAGTCTCAGGCACAGCTGACAATATGCGCAGACGGTGATCTGCGCAAATGGTAATCTGCGCAGATGGCAATTCCAGAGCAGAGACGGATGACTATTGTTAATACAGTGTGTTGAAATTCTGGGTAGATTTTGATCTTTAGTTTGATTTTAGACAAATTTGTTTGATGGAAAGAACCAATTTTAGTATACTCAAATCAGAAGAAAAATAGACATATGTCTCAAAATAATCCAACAAGGGACAAAGCAACCTTGAGGGATACAAGGAAATGTGACTCTGGGAACTTTGAATCAAATTGCAAAATTTTGCTTGTGTATGTTCAAGTGACTCTTTCAAGCCACTTATGTTTTTACTTGGTTTATCACAACAAAGACAGTTCAGATGGTAGATACCTTAGGAAATTGGCTTCACATGAAATATTATAGGCCCATTGCTTGGTAGTCCTTCAACTCACACAGCAGTGTCACCCCCGGAAGGGCGCCTGTGTTTTTTCCTTTTGCCAGGTATTGTTGTTGTGCTACAAAGATCTCTTTTGTAACACAATACCCTAGGAAACGTATGATGGGAATCTTGGGGGGAGAATCTTCCGACCCCTTGCACTATAATAAATCATCATTTGGAGGTTAATCGGGTAGGCTACTAAGTTACAGTTACTAATAAGATTTCATGGCGTCCCTACAATCGGTTTGTACGATGTGAGATACTTAATTATCTATTTCAACCATGCCAATATGCTGAGGATATTCACTCAGTATGGACTACCATTGAACACCACCCGCCTGAGCTTGAAGGGATAAAGCAGACCTTTGGGTCGCACTTTATTTCTATACCAGCTGAAGGGATTACCAGTTTGAGGTCATCCTATAAAGGGGAAGCACACCCTCTAGACAAGCCTCTCTAGAAGCTTGATTAAGCTAAACTTTCTCTTCACCCAAGTTCCACGAAGGTGAGGGGAGAGGATACGCCTATAACTTAATCATAGCGTCACATATTTTAAAGGGATCTATATAATGACAAATAGATCAAAAGAAGTGTTGAAAAACACTTCTTCAAACACACCAAAAAGAGTTCATTGCAAATTGAACCTAATTAGAGCAACTATGTGTTTTCTAACTAAGCAAAATACATAGTAGTGTGATTAAACATACAAGTTCAATTTGTTTCCCACACAGCAAAGAGGAAAGCTTGTAAAGGTGTGTTTATTTGCTTTAATTCATTCAAGAGTGATGAGGTTCATTCCCTTAAGCATTCAAGATTGGATGAGGTTTATTTTTCCTTAAGAAACATACATTCAAAGACAAATGATTAAGCATACAAGTTCATTCCTGAAAATTCTATTAAAACTTCAAGGAAACCTGCACAAAACTGTTAGTAATTTCTGATCTTTGAAATGTGAAATGCTGTAAAAAATGAAAAACCACAGCGAAATCGTGTAGACAGTGATCCACGTAGACAGTGATCTACCCAGATGGTGATCTGTGTAGAAGGTGATCTACGTATACAGTCATTCACCTGTACAGATGACCGAATAAAAGCATAGTCAGTTTCTGCTATAAAAATAACTTAACATAAAAATAAGATTTTTATCAAATTTTAGCAGCATTTAACTCCAAAAAATTATGTTGCTATCAAAAACCCAAGAGTTAAAATACTTAAAACTTGATAAAAAATAGTTTAAATCATATTTTTGCAAGTCTATTTTATAACAGGCGGAGACGGTGGTTCATATGCGAAGATGGTGAAGTATCGCAAATGGCGATCTGCGCAGATGGCATTCTAGAAACGTGGATGGCAGAATCAAAGCGTAGATGGGTCTGCGTAAATAATTTCCAAAACTCTAAAAAATACAAGAAAATGTTAGAAAAATAGGGACATGGGTCCCACTGGGTGTGCCAAAATGTATGTGATGAAAAGTAACCTATCCAAGACAATCACTAGAACATACAAATGTTAGAGGTTAGTTATTTAAAGCAAGATTCAAAGAGTTAACATGTTCAAGTGAATAAAATAAAGAAGGCAAGAACTAACACCACAACCTCTGATGAGCCAAACAAGGGCACCCAATGCCTTGTTGATATGCTCATAGAGATTATTGTGGGTGTGCTCTCCCAACACAATAACTCAATCCCACTATGATTTGGATGGATGAAACTATAATACAAACTAATGATGGATGAAAAACTCAAGAACAAGTATGAAGAACTTGTCTCAAGCCATTCACCATTGATGAATATGCAAAACTAATCTAGATTGATATGCTATATTTGAGAAAAACTAAGATTCATTCCATTATAGACCTAAGATGTGATATCTAAATTCAACAATGAAATAAATATGAAAATGAAATAAATTAAGATTACTATGAAATGCTAAATTGCTTAAACAAATCAAGAGCTAAACTAGCATGATAACAATGCATAAAAGGGAGATGATTTACTCTTGACAATGGCCTCTATTTATAGATTTTTTGGAGGGGAGAGAGAGCTTGGATGAGGTGGAGCTCATGTGGTATCCACATAGGTGCCACATGAGGGACACATAAGCCATGCAAGAGGCCCACTTTGCTCACACATGTGTGAGCAACTTTGGATGTGGTGGGTCAAAGTGTACTTAAAGTACACATGTGAAGGATCTTGTAAGAGGTGTAAGAGTTTTGGACCAATGAGACACTTTTAGAAAGTGTAAGAGGGTGTCATCATAGGTGTAAGAAACCTTGTTGGCACCAAATAAGGATTATTTGGAAAAGTGGATTTTTAGAAATTTTCTCACACATATGTGAGTAAATAATTAGGACTAATTGGTGTATGAATCAAGAAATTAGCCTAATTAACCTTAGTTAATGAGTTAGTAGGTTTATTTGGTGAGAGTGATGTGAGGTAGGGTAGGATCTAGGTTCAAATTAGCTTAATCTAAATTTAAAATTTAGATTAATTATAGTTTAGTAGAATTTAAGTCATGTGAAGGAATAAATAAATTAAAAATTTATTTAAAAGGGATTAATGAGGGGTAATGTATATAAATGAAATTTAATACATTATAGGAGATAGTATTTAAATTAAATTTAAATACTAAGGAAAGTGAATTATATTTAATTAAATAAATATAAGAATATATCAAATGTAATTAATTAATTAAAATTAATTATAATGCTATAGGAATATTAATTAAATTAATATAAAGACGATTTTAAACGTCTACACCTTACACAAGAAAAAATCAATTACAAATCATCAATTATACTCTAAGATCTGTAATCCATGCTTGTCATCCTCTAAACACGCTACACCATTATAGTTGACCACAAATAGATCTTCACAAGATCACACGCTTAAGTTGACATCACAAAGGATTCAGCAACCCAAGAATCACAAGTAACATTCTCCAAAATTTCTCCTACCATGCCTTAATCTCACAAATCATAACTTGTGCTCACATCCAATTTATCCCAATAAATCAGAGACTACCTCTGTCATAATTTATGTCCCTATTTTGTAACCAGTCTTGAAAAAAAAAAATATAACGTACATGCCAATAGTAATATTAATCCAAGTGACCTTAGATATAATATCACTTCTCATTCCTTTATACAACTCCATGCTCACATTCTCTAAAATTTTATACGTTGTATGTACACTTCTGACAGTCTTCCCTGTACCAATGATAACCAGTATGTCTGAGACTTCAATTGAAACATATGTTGACATCAATGAAAAAACATGAATGTAAACACCTCTAACAAAACCAATTCCAACAATAAGATCATTGATTATCCATGCATACATCTTCATACTTGCATGCTCTGAAATCTCGTACGATGTCCATGCACTTCTGTCATTCTTCCTTGTACCAGTGATAACTAGTCTGTATGAGACTTTAACTGAAACATATGTTGACATCAATGACAAAACATGAATGTCAATGCCTCTAACAGAACCAATTCCAAAAATCTCCCCCTTTTGCATTGATAGAAAAATATGTGAAAATCCATCAACCCAAGAGTGTCCTTAGTACAATCTTCTCAATATCTTCTTCACAGCTCCCTCTAGAATAGTAGGGATTTTCTACCTGTATCTCTCCCCCTTTGACATAAAGTTAAAAGGATTCCATAGATCATATCCTTCTCTCACCATCCCACCTCTTTAAGGTGTATCACTTTGAAATCTTCATGCCTACAAGAACTAGGTGTTTGATCACCCAAATATGCTCTCATATGTTCTGCAATCACTCCTCTTGAGGTCTGCATCAAGAATCAAGTCCAGTGAATTATATAGCTTTGATAGCTACTGGACTATTGGATTTCTACATCATTTATTTCATGCAAGGAAGGTTTCCCACCCTAAGCATACCTCTAAGATACTCAAAGGCATATTTTAACAAAGGTTTTGTGAATATATCTGCTATTTGCTCCTTTGTATTGATGTACTCTAATTTGACTTCCTTTTCTGCAACCTTGTCTCTTAAGAAGTGATATTTTATTGAAATGTGTTTGATCTTAGAATACATAACAAGTTTCTTTGACATATTCACTGTACTTGTATTGTCACAATTTATAACCACTGGCTCTTGATAAGTAATACCAATGTCCTTCAACATCTACTAATCCACACAATTTGTGTACAATTTATAGAAGCAACAACATACTATGATTCGGCAGTAGACTGAGCTATATAATCATGTTTCTTACACAACCATGAAACAAACCTCTTTCCAAGGAAAAATTCACCGCCACTTTTGCTCTTTCTATCATCAACACTTCCTTCTTAATTAGCATCAGCATAAGAAAGCAAAGTAAAATTATCATACTTTTCATACCATAAGCAACAACAGAGGCAAGGAGAGAAAAAAAGCAAAATATTTGTTATTATTTCATCAAACATCATACATGTCAGTGATGACATTATTTTTCCATTAGTACACTTAATGAAAAAAATTGACAGAGATCATCGGTACAAGCATAACTGGTGGACTGCCAGCATACTTGATAGAATAAAAAGTCATGAGAAAATGCTAAGCATGGAATTGATCGACGAACACTATTAAGTGTTAACACCGATGAAGTAAACAAGATCATCACCGATGACATAGTTTTGAGAATATAACTGACGGAGCATAAAAAGGAATTGATCGACAAACAGTTTAAGAAAGGAACACCGACGACAAAGAAAACTGACAGACTGATAGAGCAGACCGACCATCAAAACCGACAGTCAGTTAGAGAACCCACAAATAGTGGATCTAAGTTTTACACGTCAGATAAAGCATTGTAATTATATTTATAGAGTTTTAATTTGTTTTAAATCATTACTTGAGGGTCAAGCAAGCATAATGTAAATGTTTTAAAAAAATCCTAATAGATCTAAAACATATCTAACTAAAGATCAAGGTCAAGTTATAAACCTTGGATCTAGAGTTAACTTGCGAAAGCGTGAATCGAGAATTGAGATAAAATCTAGTATAAATAGATGTTCAATTAATTGTGAATTGTGAATTCATTATTGTTAATATCCATGAAGAATATCTAAGGAGAAGAAGGTATAATTCATGCAAATTTTAGAAATAGATCACACCATTTATCAATAACACATAGAGGCAACCGACGAGCAGACAAAGGTATTATTCAATCATGAAAAGATGATTACTCATACATAGGAATCTTTATTGGATCTGTTATCAGCAATTGGAGATTGCATACATCATCAGATCAAAGACTTATGTAGTTGCATTCTAACAAGTGCATCACATCTAAAATCCTTTTGTAGAAGGTGGACTTAACCATTCTTTACAAATCTCTTAACAGAGTGCACACTTAACAGTGTTGCTAAAACTTCAAATGAAGTAGATCTTAATAGGTCTCCACTATAATACTCCTAACAGGGTAGGTCATCAAAAGTGACCAATTTTAAGCCTTAACTGGCCCCTTCTTATCTGCAGGTAGTGAAGTCTTGTGGGTAACAATCCCCACCACAGTTTTTACTTCCTAACAGAAGTTTTCTGCGATATCATATCTTGTGTCATGTGTTATCTATTTTCATGAATGTTTCTTGTATGGTTACATATTAAAGAAATTATGTTATGATTGCATATACATAAAG
>MU226113.1:699392-715686 GCA_018584345.1 Thuja plicata
ATACATCATCATATCAAAGACTTATGTAGTTGCATTCTAACAAGTGCATCACATCTAAAATCCTTTTGTAGAAGGTGGACTTAACTGTTCTTTACAAATCTCTTAACAGAGTGCACACTTAACAGTGCTGCTAAAGCTTCAAACGAAGTAGATCTTAATAGGTCTTCACTGTAATACTCCTAACATGGTAGGTCATCAAAAGTGACCAATTGTAAGCCTTAACCGGCCCCTTCTTATCTGTAGATAGTGAATTCTTTTGGGTAAAAATCCCCACCGCAGTTTTTACTTCCTAACAGGAGTTTTCTGCGATATCATATCTTGTGTCATGTGCTATCTATTTTCATGAATGTTTCTTGTATGGTTACATATTAAAGAAATTATGTTATAATTGCATATACATAAAGAAAGATGAACAAGTAGATAAGATAATTTACAAACTTATGACTAAGGGTTAATGGGCTAACCAAGAAAATTTTTAGAGGTACTGATTAACCCCTCCCCTCTCAGTACATCATTCCAATATAATTCCAACAGTCGGGTTGTAAGGCCTTCCCAGTTTTGTCCATATACATTCACATCATTACAAAATAATATTCCTACATGCGAGGTCACAAACCTACACTCCAAATTTTCCTTCAGATTTTGCTACCCCAAAACTACCTCCCTAAACTAAGAATGAAAAACTAAAATATATACAAGAGTCCACCAAAGAGGTAGGCACCAAAATGCTAAAGATCAAACATACAGAACAGAAAAGACCTAGATTTAGGTCCACACACATCCCAATGAGAGATCCCAACATTAATTATGCTATGGAAATTAAATGTATACGTCAGTGAGAAGATCCAACATCCGAAAACCAACTCGGTGACAAAGACTACCGAGCATAGAGACCAGTCGGTGAAAATCACCGAGCAGCCAAGAACAACCACTGAGACCCCATCAGTGAACCCAATCAAAACACAAGTAACCAAGCCTGAGTCATGAAAAATAAAACCTTCAACCAACCAAGAAAATCAGTTACTGAGTAGTCTCCAACAAGATATCGAACCAAAACAAACATATTTTTGGTTGATACAGGATTTCCAAGAACCCAAGAAGCTCCTGCATCAGACACCTGGGGTTGAAAGAAATGATTCTCTAAATCATGCATCAGGTACAACCTAAATTGAATCCAACTCAGATTAATAAATCTAAGATGATTCCTCATTTGTTCTATTCTTCCACTTTACCAGATATTCCATGTAATCCTTTCCTCTTGTACTTTTGCCAACTATTTGCTTCAAAATTTACTCACCTTCTTCTATATGTTTCTTAGGATAATCACTCAGTATTGCCACTTCTTCATCAGGTTCACAATACTCATACAAATCTAAAATGTTGAATATAGGTGATATATCCATGTCATCAAGTAATTCTACTTCATAAGCATTTCCACTCTCAAATCTTCTCAATTTCTTGCAAGGACCAAATTTCTTCATCTTCAAATTACCATATGTTCCAATGGGAAATCTACCTTTCTTCAACTGAACCATAATTTCATCACCAACTTCAAAATTTATATGCCTTCTTGATCTATCTGCACTATCCTTATATTTCTTATTACTTTGTTCTAACCTATGTTTCACTTCCTCATGCAATGTCTTCATAAATTCAGCAAAATTTTCTCCTTCATCACCTCTCTTCTCTTCTCCAACAATATCTCTCAAGTCTGATATACCTCTCAGTTGTGTGCCATGCACAATCTCAAAAGGTGTCTTTCTAGTACTTCTATTTATTGAACTATTATATGAAAACTCATCTCATGCCAAAATCAAATCCTAATTACTCGGTGTGTCTCCAACTAAGCATCTCAATAAGTTACCCAAACTTTGGTTTATAACCTCTATTTTTCCATCAGTCTATGGATGAAATGTTGAACTATACTTCAACTCGATGTCCAACTTCTTCCAAAGTGTTTTCCAAAAATATCTAACAAACTTACTATCTCAGTCAGAGATGATAGTCTTCGGTAATCCATGCAATCTGACAATCTTCTTAAAGAAAAGATATGCTATATGCACTGCATCTGATGTTTTTCTATATGGTATGAAATGTTTCATCTTAGAAAATCAATCCACAACCACAAATATAGAATCATTACCTCTTACTATCCTCAATAAGCATCACTCCAAGGTTTCTCAAGAACAGAAATCGATGTATACAATCCAGTATTCTGACTTATTCCTTTTGCAACTTGACAAACTCCACAACTTTTAACAAATTTCTAAACATCCTTATACATCTGAGGGAAAAAGTACATTTCCCTAAGTAAACTCAATGTCTTATCAATACCAATATGTCCAGCCAAACCACTACTATGTTTTTCATTTATCAAATTAGTTCGCATTGATCCTCTCGGTATGCACAACTCTTCTTGAATGAAATAGTCTTCATACTTACTCGGTTGATTTGGACAGGTTCTCTGCACATTATCCACTTCTCAAAAAAATTAAGGTCATTTTCATACAAATGCTTTATGTCATCAAAACCAAGAACCTCAATTCTCATTTCTGTCGACAAAGATCTTCTTCTACTCAATGCATCAAAAAATTGGTTAGAAATTCCACTCTTATGCTTTATCACAAATGTGAAACTCTGAAAATACTCTACCCATTTTATATGTCTCTGATTCAACTTATTCTAACTACCCAAATATTGTAAAGCCTTATGATCAGTATACAACACAAATTCACTCAGCATCAAATAATGTCTCCATTTCTTTAGAGCTTGAACAATAACATAGAATTCTTGATCATAGGAGAAATATTTCATTTTAGCATCATTCAACTTTTCACTAAAGAAAGCAACATGTTTACCTTCTTGAGTCAACATAGCTCCTATTGCACTTCCACTCGCATCACATTCAACTTTAAATACCTTATTGAAATCAGGTAAAGCTAATATAGGTAATTCAACAACCTTTTGTTTTAAAGTCTCAAAACTTTTATCAGCTCCATGTGTCTATTTGAATTCTCTTTTGTCTCCCTGCATTGTCTCAGTCATAACATTACAAATAGAACAAAAATTGATGATGAACTTTGTGTAAAAACTTGTCAATCCATGAAATGATCTTACCTCACTGACATTCTCAAGTGTAGGCTAACTAATTATAGCTTCAACCTTCTCAGGATCCATCTTCAAACCATCAGCTGAAATCACAAAACCTAAATACACAAGTTCTTCTTTCATGAAGGAACACTTTTTCAAATTTATCAGCAACTTTTCCTCTTCCAATCTCTATAATACTTGTCTTATATGCATCAAATGCTCTTCTTTGGTCTTACTGAATATCAGAATATCATCCAAGTATACAATCACACATTTATTCAATAATTTCTTCAAAACCTCATTCATAAATCTCATAAATGTACTCGGTGCATTAGTTAAACCAAAAGGCATTACAAACCACTCATACAAACCTTCTTTGTCTTGAAAGCAGTCTTCCATTCATCACCTTCTCTGATTCTTATCTAATGATATCGACTCTTTAAATCAATTTTGGTAAATATTTTGCTCCACTCAAATAATTCATTATATCATCCATCCTTGGTATAAGAAATATATACTTAACTATTATCTTGTTGATTTCTCTTGAATCAATGCACATTCTCCATTCTCCATTTTTCTTAGGTGCTAACACTACTGGTACTGCACATGGACTCAAACTTTCTCTGATCAAACCCTTGTTCAACAACTCATGAACTTGTCGGTTGAGTTCCTCATTATCACTCAATGTCAATTGATGTGGTGCCTTGTTTGGAAAACTAGCTCCATGAATCAGATCCATACAATGACTCATATCTCTCATCGGTGGAAAACCATCAGGTACATTATCTGAAATGATCTCCTTGTATTCAATGAACAATTTCTCAACTTCTTCAGGAACCTTTTCTTCTGTGTTCTTACTTAATTTGTTAGGAATCAAATCATAACATATATCATTCATTTTCAAATCCTTAACAAACTATCTACCTTCCATCAAACAAACTTTCACAGATGTGCAAATTTAACCAACAAATTCTTCAACCTAAGGTGACAATATTTTATTCTAACCATCAACCCAAATAGTATATTTGTTCACTCTTCCATCATGTATAGCATGTCTATCATACTACAAAGGTCTACCCAACAAAATATGACAACAATCCATTGGCATAATATCACACAATACCTTATCATAATACTTCCTAATTTTTAGATTCACAAAACATTATTCACTCACCATTAGTGTATGCCCATCCTTGATCCATGAAATCTAATAGGGCTTCGGGTGCTTCAACCTTTCTCGCTGAAACTTTATGACCATATCCTATGATGCTAGATTCTCTAAGCTTCCACTATCAAACTACTTTCCAAACTTTATATGCAACTTTGCATCTGGTCTTGAACAAAATTTTCCTTACAGGATCTTGCTTTTCACTCCATAATATTCTTCTAACCATTAGGTTTCCTTCCTTCTCAAGTTCATTTGGTGACTCTTCTTGCACCAAAGCATTTTTGCTACTACCAACTTTCTTGCTTGCATGTGTACACTCAAAAGATCTATGTCCTTCTTCCCGACAATTGTAACAATTTCCCTGGAACCCTCTTCTGCTATATCCACCTCAAGAGTAGTTGCCTCTTCCTTGGAATAAAATTCCACCTTTCCACTTGGTCTTGCCTTTATCTTGATCTATTTTTCCTTTATTTTTATTGTCCAGACAAGATCTATTGTTTTCACCATAACATCTACCTCTTCCTCTAGGGAATCTACCACGTCTTCCTCTTTTCCTTTTTTCATATATTTTTCTTAATTTCTCCTCATCTTTTAGGGAAAACTGATATGTCTCTTCAATACTCTCCATCTTTACCAAGTTGGTCTCATATTATATAGAACTTCTTAATCCATTTAGATATCTTACTATACTTTCCACTTCATCTTCAGCATGTCCAGATCTGATGTCCAATCTATAAAATTCCTCAGTGTAATCTTTTACCGAGCTATCTTTCTATTTCAAACTTTGCATTCTCCTAACTAGATTAATCTGGTAATAACAAGGTAGAAACTTTCCTTTCAACTTATTTATCATCTTGTCTCATACCTTGATCTTGTCTTTACCCTTCTTCTTTTGATTCAATTGTAGATGCTACCACCACAAGGATGCATGACCTTTCAGCTTAGTACTTGCAATCTTTACCTTCTTCTCCTCTGATATATTCTCATATTCAAAGTATTTCTCCATTTTGGTTATCCAGTCTATTAATTCATTAGAATCCAACTTTCCACTATACTCAAGAGGATTAAACTGAGGTGTGGACTTCAAACTTGTCAATGCTCGTAGGAATCTCTCTTCTTCCTGATCCATCACAGGTGCAGGTGTGGCTACTCCTTGCACCACTTCAACTTCATCATTAGTAACATATTCAAGATGTCTTCCTCTACATTGGGTTGTCTCAATAGCTTCCAATCTTGCAACAATCTATCTAAGAATATCAGTTAGACCTAGATATACATTTCCTCTCCCATGAACCATCTTGAAACCCTCTGTAATTTTAGGTCAGATCGCAATCTGCTACCCTACAAAAAGTTTCACTAGGGTTCACAAGAAGGAGCTTCAGATCTAACCTTGACTCTAATACCACCTGACACAAGGTGGGTAAGGAGAACCAAGGCCCAATGCACTCCCATCTATCTAAACCAACTTGCAGAACAACTCGGAAGCAACAACACATGCAAGGAGAGAAAGAAAGCAAAATATTTGTTATTATTTCATCAAACATCATACATGTTGGGCATAAGGCCTTCCCGGTTTTGGCCATATACATTCAAATCATTACAGAATAAAATTCCTACATGCGAGGTCACAGACCTGTGATCCAAATCTACCTTCAGATTTTGCTACCCCAAAAATGCCTCACTATTTCTAAGAACAAAAAACTAAAATATATATAAGAGTCCACCAAAGAGGTTGGCACCAAAATCCTAAAGATCCAACATAGGAAACAACAAAGACCCAGATTTAGGCCTACATGCATCCCAAAAAGAGATCTAAACATTAATTACGCTGCATAAATTAAATTTATATGTCAGTTAGAAGATCCAATGTCTGAAAACCAACTCGGTGAGAAAGACTACCGAGCATAGACACCAGTCAGTGAAAACCACTGAGAAACCAAGAAGAACTATCGGGACCCCTTTGGTGAAGCTGATTAAAACACAAGTAACCAAGCTTGAGTAGTGAACAATAAAACCTTCAACCGACTAAGCAAAGTAGTTACCGAGCACTTTGCAGAGAAGTCTCCAACAAGCTACCAAACCAAAACAAACATGTTTTTGGTTGATACATGATTTCCAAGAACCCAAGATGCTCCTGCATCACATAATTTAGGTGCTTTTTTGGTCCATATAATGCCTTATTCAACTTGAAAATGATTTCTTCATTATTTTTCAAAGGAAAGCCATCAAGCTGCTTAATGTACACTTCTTCCTCTAGATCTCCATTTAGGAATGCATATTTCACATCCATCTAATATACCTTAAATTTATTGTGTGCTGCATAAGAAAGGAACAATTTAACTGCTTCTAATATCACAACATGAGAAAATGTTTCTTCAAATTCTATGCCTTCTTTTTGTGAGTAGCCTTTACAAACTAGTCTATCCTTATTCCTTACAACCATACCTTCTTCATTCATTTTTTTTATGAAAACCCATTTAGTCCCTATAACATTCTTTTCCTTACGTTTAGGAACCAATTCTCAAGTGTTATTTTTCTCTATCTGATCCAATTCTTTCTACATTGCTTTAGTCCAAGATTCATCTCTACGTGCTTCATCAATAGTTTTTGGTTCTACTTGTGAAATCAAAAAAATGTCATTTCTTATTCTTGATCTTGTCATCATTCCTTTATTTGCATCACCAATAATTTGTTTTTCAGGATGATTTTTCTTAACATACCTTGGTGTCTTTAGAGTTTCAGTAGAATCATTCAAGCATACCTTAATTTTATTGTCAACCTCAAGAGTTTCCTCTTGACTTTCAGTAATCTCACTATTCTCTGTAATCTGATTACAGTCATATATTCTTTCCTCAATCTAAAACCTCTCATCAATTCTTGCATTAGCACTTTCAAGTATCTTCCTCAATCTCAAATTGAAACATTTATATGCCTTACTCTTAGTAGAATAACCAAGGAAAATTCCTTCATCACTACTGGCATCAAATTTGCCTATCTCATCATCCCTTTTGATATAACATTTTCTACCAAATATTCTAAAGTGTTTTATAGTAGGAGCATGATTAAACCAAATTTCATAAGGTGTCTTACTAGTACCTTCTATAATCTGAATTATATTTTAAGTGTAGACTACAATACCAACAACTTCTCTCCAATGCACATGCGACACATTCCCTTCAAGTAACATAGTCCTGGAAGCATCTAGTATAGTTATGTTTCTTCACTCTACAATCCCATTCTTTTGTGGAGTCTTAGGACATAATGTTTGTCTATATATTCCATGCTCTTTGCAGTAGGTATTAAAAAGATCATATGTAAACAATCCACCTCTATTAGACCTCAAACATTTTATCTTCACCTAATTTATTATTAATTTTTGCTTTAAAAATCTTAAACTTATCCAAATCTTCAAATTTTTCTTTAATAAATGCAACCCACATCATCCTAGAATATTCATCAACAAAGAGTATAAAATACCTTTCTCCGTAGTATGATCTTGTTCTTGTAGGATCACAAAGATCTGTATGCACCAGATCCAGCTTCCCCTTTGCTGAGTAAGATTTTCTCTGAAAACTGCTTCTAGTTTGTTTCCCCATCACACACTCTCTACACATGGTGTTAGAGGGCTTCACATGTTTTGGTAAATCTCTGACTGCATCTTTCATACATGCTTTCAGAATATTATCAAAATTTATATGACAAAACCTTCTATTCCATAACCAAACTTCATCAACCTTCGCAACAAAACAATTAGCCTTTGTAGTATTCAATTCAAACATATTACCTCTTGACTTTTTAACTGATGCGATCAAATCTCCTAACTCCTGATAGTACATTTCCCATCATTGAACTTCAAATAATAGCCCTTGCCTACAAGTTGTCCAACACAACAAGTTGTGCTTAAGTCCCTCAATAAGCAATACATCATTAGTATTAGTTTTACAATCAAGAGAAATCGAACCTACTCTGATAATCCATTTTAGAGCGTTATAACCAAATATGACTACACCACCATCATATTTAGTTAGCTGAATAAACTTATTTTTATCACCAGTCATATGATGTGAAAAACCACTGTCTATGACCCATTCAGATTTCTTTTCAACATGAGAAACTAGGGCTCTTTCTTCATGAATGGTCTCATCATCCTTAATAGCAATAAATACAATTTCAATATAATTCACAACATCATCATCAGACATACCTTCACTAGCATAATAACTTTCCTTATCTTTAGAATAATCTAGTCTATGAAACTTAGGTTTATGCGTGGGAACTTTTGTGGGACATCTAGATAGAAAATGACCAATATTATTATATTAAAAACACTTCAAGGGTAACTTCCCTTCAAATTTACCCTTACCTCTCTTTTCTCTTCTTGTGATCAAAGCCAAAAGTTCATCTAGTGTCCTTTCCTCTTCTACTATATTTTCCCATTCATCGGCATATTCACCAACTTGTTACCTCTGCTGGTGCTCGCAAGACTTGATAAAGCCTTTTTGTCATTGTGCGTAGTCGCCTTGAATGCAAATTTTTCCTTAAATAAGGTATCTCCCAACTCTGTGGCCTCAAAGGTGGTCAACTTAGTAATCAATATCTACCTGTTGAAGTTCATTGTCAAGGGTATGATCTCTTCTATCGCTTGTAGTTTAGTTTTGTAAACATGTGTCAAATATCTGAGAATATTTGTGATCACTTCTTCTTCAGTATATGTGCCTCTAGAGTGTATAATCCTTGTAACAACCTATTGTATCATCTTAAAAAGGAATCACTTCCAAGATAAGAATATTTATCCCTCCTTAGGGGATGTTTTTGACCACCATCATACTATCCCCTCATTTCTGCATCATCTCCTGCTTCTGTGCCTATTTAGGACCCTGATTGGGCCTCTTTGGGCACCTTCTATCCCACCTAGCACATTTTCCAGGGGTTCTAACCCCCTGGGTCAAGGTTGACCTCGACCTTGACCTAGTTCAGGGTTGACCTCAACCTTGACCTAGGTCAAGGTTGACCTTGACCTTGACCTAGGTCCCCCTTCCAAATGTGGAAGCTTGTCAGCTTTCGGAGGTCGTCAAAAATTCTTTTTCCCGCTTTCAAGTCGGTTGTTTTGGGTTCCGAAGAGGCAAATACTAAATTATATTTAATATAGGTTCTCTTCTATGGGCATGGGTTTAATTGGAATTTAATTCTCCTATGTCAGCCTCTCTAGAAGATTGTGCCCTAGTTTCATATAAAAAGAAGCTTTTCTCTCTCATTTTCTCTAAGTCTTCAAAGTGCAAAAGGCTCTAACCAAGATTTTTTCAAGAAGAAAAAAAGTTCAAGAATCCATTTTTCTACATGTTTTCAAGCTTTCAAGGTGTTAAATTCTTCCTCTCAAGCATTCAAGTCCTCCATTGAAGATCAAGGATTCTAGCTTTCAAGCCTTTGAAGGGATTTGGTTCCAACATTCAAGACTCATCATTCAAACCCTAGATCTAGCCATCATGGTGGTGTGATATTCCTTCAAGATCCTTTGTGCATCCTCAAGACTCATTCATCTTCTCTTTAATATGGATTCCAAGAATACAATCATGGAGGTTTATGGTTTTTATTGAGTCCAAGATTTCATATTTACATACTTACTTACATTTGAATTACATTGGCATATCTATTAAATATCATAGCTTCATTGTTAGATTCAATTCTACTACTTGCTAGCATTCTTATTTAAATTATTGATTTCAAGGTTAATTCCTAAATCGGGGTTTGACTAAGGCAAACCCCTCCCCCCAACAAACAAATCTCTTTTTCTTGCAGTTACAGGTTCAGGACTATGGATTTGAACTCAGATCTGGATACCCTTTTCAATGAACTATCGGGATCCACAAACAGATGTTCTGTCAGACCTGTGTAGGTTAGGGTTGAGATTATTAGGTCAGGGGTGACATTTGTGGGTCAAGGTCAACCTTTTTCTTAAGACGGTGTCAGATCAGAAAAAGATTTCTGGGTTTTGTTCGTTTATGTGTTTCTGTTCTGGATCATACTTTAGATTTTCCAGAAACTGAGTATAGACCTCAGAAAATAGCATTCTTTAGATCTGCAATCCTTTAAGGTTGGTACTTCCTCTCATCCTTTTCAATTACTGTTATATATCATATCTCCTTAATTATAAAATAGAATTTAAGATCTTCTTCCTTACTCTCATTTCCAAATGGTTGATTCATTTGTGCATTGATCATTCTTTTGGGTTAATTAATTTGGATCTTTCATTTGTACATTTTGGGATAAAAGAGGAACATATTATCTTACTTCCCCCTATATGCTTAATCACATTACAACACACATACACAAAATTACAATTAAATGTAAAGGTTAAGGAAATACAACACATTCATTCACCTAATCAATTTTCTTCCTTTACACCTATGTACATATTCTTTGTCATTCTCATCATCTCACATTCTTAAACTCTCCATCTTAGTCTTCCAATTTTGCAATTTCACCTGCTTGGTAAACTTATCTCCTTCATAAAATGCCTCTAGTATTGTCCAGATTTTATGTGCAAAATCCAAGTCTTTAACCTTTGTGGATTCACCCTCAGAGAGTGCATTGATCAATGCTTCTCTTACAACCATATTACAACTAAACGTCTTATTTTCATCGTTATTAGCTTTATCTAATTCATCTTTAGGCTTGATCTTCTCATCCTTCTTTGTAATAATCCTCTAGTCAATTCCTAAACAAAGTAGATGAGTTCTCATCTTTTTATTCCAACAGTCAAAATTTTCAAGATCAAAGTTTTGACTCTCCTTCTTATAGTACACCATCTTTAGGATCACCTCAAGTTGTTAAGCTTTCACTCAAAGGACCACAGGCTTTGATACCAATTTTTAGCAATAATAGTCCACAAGCACAACTGAGGGGGGGGTGAATTAGTTGTGAGCCAAATAATTAAAATTTATACTTTATAAACCAATTACTCAATGCAAATTTGAACACATCAAATACAACACTGTAACACAAGCAATTATTGCCAAGGAAACCCTATTAAGGGAAAAATCCCAGTGGGAATTAGCACCCGTAAATAATGTACTAAAAGTATTGTATCCCTGTTAGGAGATTTAGCCTTGTTAGGAGCTTATTATTACATATAGTACACAGTCCCTATTAAAGGAAAAAACCTGTTAGGATTCAAGAGAAACAAGAGGATCACTACCTAGGCACACTACCCAAATTTCATGGTTAAATCCACCTTCTGGACTCACTGTCTGAAATACATATAGAGAGATATACAATAACCAATGAACTGACTAATAGCAACTTTCTTTGCTTAAAAAATTCCAATGAAGTTCATCAAAATCACTATGTCTAATCTACATCCAACAGACTTCACAATTACAAGCTTGCAGCTTCCACATTACACCTCCACACTACCTCACCAAGAAAAAACTCTCCTTTATACAAGTTTACAATAAACAATTAGGTCGACCTGTTAAAAATTTCCCAATGTACAAATAATTATATAGATCCTTGATAAGATACACACGATACCTTACACAAGTAAGCATCAATTACAACTCATCAATAATATTCCAAGATTTGTAATCTACCCTTGCCATCCTCAAACACAATACACCATTATAGTTGACCACAAATGGATCTTCGCAAGATCACACACTTCAGCTGATGTCACCAAGAACACAATGACCCAAAAATCACAAGTAAAATTCTCCAACATGTCTTTGACCATGCCTTAAGCTCACAAACCATAACTCATTCTTGCATCCAAGTTAGCCCAAAAACTCAGAGACTATCTCTGTCATAATTCTCTATCACTATTATGTAACCAGTCTTGACCAAAACAACTATAACTTGTGCCAATAGTAAGATTAAGCCAAGCGACATTAGATATAAGATCACTGCTCATCCTTTTATACATCTCCATACTCACATGATCTGAAATCTCATACGGTGTCCATACACTTCTGTCAGTCTTCCATGTACCAGTGATAACCAGTCTGTTTGAGACTTTAACTGAAACCTATGTTGACATCAATGACAAAACATGATTATTGACACTTCTAAAAGAACCAATTTTCAACATGACATAATTTATTTATAAGTTCAAAGCCAATGTGACCCTTTAATGATTTTTTTCCTTACCAATCATAATAAAATAAGACACACCCTTGTTGATAATGGTTCAACTCTCAATGTGTGTAGCGTTAATTTATTGTATTCCATTCATATGGATACTTCTCTTTTTCAACAAGCTTCCTTTCCTATTTATGGATTTGACAATATTGCTAAAGAATCATCATGGACAATAATCTTTCCTATCAAAATAGTTCTAGTTACTTTACCTACAGTTATCCATGACATCCTCAATACCCTTATAATCATCTTCTAGGGAGACCTTGGTTGCATGTTATTCTAGTTATCCCTTCCACTCTTTGTAAAAAAATAAGAATAATCCATAATAACAAAATTTATATCATTGAATCTAATGACAAATTACAAAGTTTTCTATACATGGAACATTCTTCTATTCCTTAACCAATACAAGTTGATAAACTATTTCCTGTCCCTCAAGAGAAATTCCTAGGAGACAATTCGAGGCAATTAGATTTTAAACCATCACTTAGATGAGAATATAAGGTTCTTGAATTCAACATTGGATCCTTTAAAGGACCTAGTGTGTCACTTATTCAACTTGATTCTCTTAACATTTTAACTCCTAATCTTGAACATGGCTTAAGATGTGTGCAAAAAGCATTAAGACTCATGAGAAACCTATATCACACTTGCCTCTACAAGGGTTTAGTTTCCAACCTCATCATTTGTCAACATACCCTCCCTTATCATCTAATACTTATTTTATATCTTTTTTAAACCAAGAGATCATTTTGAATGACCTTCTTAGTGCTAAGTTGGTTAATAAACCTAAACGAAATATGAAACATAGACAATGTCTTGCGAATATTACTTTCTGCAAGTATCATCAATATCATGACCAATTTACTAATGAATCTCAATCTTTGTGTTACAAAATTTAGAAACTCATTGATTGTGACATAATTTATATAACATGTAACAATGAGTTGTATTTCAATCTTGATTATTTCAAATAACACTTCGATTCCAATTATTTTGGTCCATACTATGTGACATTTTTAGCCTATCCCTTGGGGGTTCATTTTCATTCATGGTGGTACAATTTAAGGTGAAATTATACTTTGTGAGAAACATTATAGTCCTCCTCATCCTTATCTGTGTCTCCATTCTTGGGGGGAAAGGGTAGTATTTTAATCTCTCTAAGGATCTATTTTCTCATTCAATAAGTGTCATTTATTTATCATGTGATGTCCAATCTTATAAGGATTTTTTTGTTTACATTAGGGATTCTCTCTTATGCAAGAGGTGTGTATCCTTGATCATATCCACTTCCTTGTTTGAAATTGTGTGTCCATTGTTAAAAAAAACATCCCTTACTTAGGGGCTAAAGGTGTGTCATCCTTCATCAAGAATCCCTTTTCTCTTGTTCTATTTTCCCTCCCTTGGTCAATGATGTTATTTTTGCTCAAGATATCTCCATACTTAAAATGGATCTCTTTACCCTTGTGGCATGATATCTATTTTCATTTGTCTCTTCCTTGCCTCATAGGATCTATGTCTTATTTGGCTTGGGCTGAGTATTTCTTAGAGGATATCTCCTTGGTGTTAACAATGGATATCATTGTTATTCTTTTCCTTAATATGCCAAAATAGTCATATTTTGTCATCTTAAGGTGGGGGCATATATGACCTCCTTGTTTCAAATAATCTTATCATAATTCAAAACTTCCAGTCTGCTAGCATAACGAAATATACTAGGGCCAGATTATTCTACTTTACACACATTTTTGGATTGGTCGACTAACATTCGCTAGACCATTTCACCTATATTTTTCATAAACTTCATGGGTTGACTAGCATAATACAAATTTATAGATCACTTGACCCCTCCTTTGCACAAACATTGTAGGTTGACTAGGATAACATAAATTGCTAGACTTTTTTTACCTATCATTTGCATAGATTTTTATGAGATGTCTAGCTTTCTAGACCATTGACTCTTTTTGTCAAAATATGTCTCGAATATTCCTTATCTATTTCATGGATCACTTAGCATAATACTATGGCTAGATTGTGTTATCTATGGTTGTTGTTTTCTCTCCTCCATGATTTCATATCATAACACACTTTTCTAGTTGATTGGATTGTGGAGTCTTTTCTTGTGTTTGATTTGTGCTCTCGTCCTTTCCATGTGACCACTTGTGCTTTTGCAATAGCTTTCCAAGCATGATACTAATGGTTGAGACATTTTATTTATCGAGTTCTCTTCAACTAGTTGACTTGGAACCTTAGCGATCTTTAGGCTTTTGTCTTTTTTTTATGTATCCTTGTACATGGTTGTACAAGTTAAGAGCCTTGGTTTGTGGGCTTGTGTTTTTAAACTTAGCGATGTCTTATCTTTTTGAAGTTTTGCCCATGATCATATCTCTTTCTCTCCTTTTTCTTTTCCTTTACCATGATCATGAGGTGGACTCATACTCCCACTAAATTGAAGGATGAATGCACCACCCTAAATTGTAAGCACCTATAATTAGATGCTCAATTGGGCCCCATTTTATCATGTATGGGCTCCCATATTGATTTTGAGTATTCCATCTCCGCTCCTCTTTTATTTCTAGCATATTTTTTGCAATCCTAATTCTTGAACCAAATTTTGAGGCTTTTGGGGGGGAATAGGTTGGCCCAATAGACCTATGCCTTGAGGTTTGCATCAAAAATTAAATTGGGGGCCTGACTCAGTTGTTAATAAAAAATCTTAAATCTTGTTGGCTTCCTTCAAGTTTTGATATTTGAAATGTTGTGAGAGACATACAAATAACCTATCTCTCTTAGTTTGGACATAACATCATAAGATTGCAAGCTCTCTCCTACAAATTTGCATCTCAAGAATTCTAAGGAAAATCTCAAGCATTCCAAGGCATATCTTCAAGTCAATTTTCTCCATGGATCAAGCTTCTTTCCCTCATTGAAGGTCAATTAGAGGAGTCCACCATCAAGGGAGAAGACCTTTGCATGGGTATCCATTAAAAATCACTCAAGAACTTAAGCATCCAAGTCTTCATTTATTCAAGTGATTCTCTCTCTTTCTCTCCATTAAGCATTATGGAAAACTACAACATCCATTGTACAATGATTGTCTTTCATGATTTCCTTTTAGGTTTTTGTGTGGAATTAAGATTATTGCATTAACACTTATGATTACATCAAAAGATGCATTGTGCCATCATGGTATAAGCTAACTTATGACTCAGGTCTAGCCTTTATTTCATATCAACATAATTTCATTTCAAAGGTTAATTCATCAATAAGGGTTAAACTGAAAAAACCCCCTTCTACATAAATAATTTCCTTGTTTTCTATGTGTAGGTATAGATAACATTCACATCGGATTAGATCTTGAAATTTCAAGACCTTGCCAACAATTTGTAACTGACAAAAAATCAGAAGTGCAGTGAACAAGTCATCCTAAGAAACCTAGCCCCTCCATATCTCCTTCAAATTGATTTTGAAGGCTAGTTGCACCCTCTGGTTTCTTATTTTGGTATTTATACTTCTATCTATTTTTTGTCAATCTGTGCTGTTAGGGATTTTTCTTGTATGAACCACAATGCTTAAAATGTCTATTTGAACACTGTACCTTCTAATACTGATTCAGAGACAAGAAAAGCCTAATTGCTAAGGACTGGATAAGTTCCTTCTTCATTTTTGAGCTCCACAAATACTCAGGCAGGTTTTACCTCTTAAGATTGTTGTTCACACAGTATTTGTTGATGTGGACACTGATTAGCTATGTATCTTTATTGGACCAACTTATAAATTATCTTGCAAATGACCAAGCATAACCATAAACAAGATATTACCATACAAACCATAGTTATAAGCATAACAATAACCAGTGATACAAGGATTCTCATCCTTCTTCCTTTTCTTTATAGGAGGGAC
>MU226113.1:733452-744852 GCA_018584345.1 Thuja plicata
TGGATAGGGCTCAACCATAGGACCTAAGTAATTTTTCAGTTCTTTCAACATATGCTTCTGCAACAAGCCTTTTGCAATACCAGGCTTAGAACTGTATCTCTTTTCCTGCCTCGTCATGTCAATTTTTCTAGACATGGTACTGAATAAGCCAAAGGCTTGCATGAATGAGTTTCTGTTCAAAATTAACAAGGCAGTGCCATCATCCCTTTTGATGGTCTTTGTGAGGGCATCATAGTGATTTGCTAGGTCAAGAAATAGGTCTACATCTAAGAAAACATCAGGAACAAGTAACCTAGCCAGACCACATGTCCAAGGGTTTGAAATTGGGATGGGCTTATCTGAATTCTTATAGAAGTATGTGAAAAGAGAGTAACCTGTTGTGCCCGGGGTCACAGCATCTCGAATGTTTTTGTACTCATCCAGGAGGACACTAGCATCGGCCTTCTTGTTCTGCGTTGAACCTGGCAGTAGCTGGAGAAACTCATATGAGTAACTAGGCTTTCCTTTTTGTTCTTCTCCACTGCCTCCACTTCTTGAAGCAACGCTCACTGCTCTTCTCATATCTGCAACACCTTGAATCTCTTTTCTCTAACTGATATTGAAACAAATCTAATCTCCAATATCAGCTGTCTGCTCTGACCACAATCTTCTGCAAATTTAGAATTTTCTGATCACTTCTAGATACACTGCAACTACTCAAAATATCACTCTTCTCTAAAAACCTAGCAACTTGGCTCTAAAAACTTGAGAGCACAGTGAAAGAGAATGAATGCACTGTCAACTCCTTATAGCCGTGATTCAGAGTACACAGCTCATAATTCAGGAACATCAGTTCTGCCATTAATTTTCCATGCTGTGAACTTTGAAAAACCTAGCCGTAGTTGTTGAAATTGACAGGAAATCAAATTTTCAAATATGAATCCTCAGAGTAATCATAAAACGTTTAAGAGACCTGACATGTCACCATCTATTTCATTATCTGTCATACATCTCAGCTACCCTTTTTGCACTGTGATCAAAATACGGGCCTGTGATTGGTTGCCGAGCGATTCACTCTGTCACATCAAGAAACTACCGCCATTTTTTTTAGATCTTGCAATCAAGCGACCCCGCGACTGCATTAAGTCTCTTTGTCGCGGGCTTCAATCTTTAACCATGGTTCCGTCTGAATATTTGGCGACAATGTGTTTTCATAACCTTGGCTGACCCAAGTTACAATCTGGCGATCAGGCGACAAAACTGAAATCAAAGTCGCGTGGAGTTAACCTTAACTCATCTTTCTTTCTGAGACCTGGCGACTAGCCGTTGCTTTTAACCTTTCACGGTTATCTCCCTAGTCGCTCAGTCGCAGCACTTAGTACTCCAGTTTTCATCTTATGCACGGATGAGTGATTGCATCTGATCTTTGCTCAGTCGCCTACTCGCGAGCTCAAAAATTCTATTCTGTTACTGACTGCGATTACGCGAGGATGCCCCTTTTCCTTAGTCGCCTTCTCGCGAGCTACTTTCCTTTTATCATCATTTACTAGAGACTGAGCGAAGTGTTTCCTCTTTTAACTCATCGCATCCTCGCGAGTTATTTTCTAATCGCCTTAAAACATCAGCGAGTGAGCGAAGCCTTTGAATGATTCCTTTGTCGCCTGGTCGCAGAGCATTTGATGAACAGCATAACTTTATAGCGATTACGCGATGATCTCTCATTTACAGCTCGTCGCTCAGTCGGGAGGACTTTTCCTTAGGACACTTTTCTTTCTAGACTTTGTGACCACCGTTGGATCTTCTAACTCCTTCATCTGACGGTAGTCGTTTAATCGCCAGATGATCGGGCATACTCTTAAATTATTTCCAGACACCGCGACAGAGGGTAAAGCACTTTAGTCTCGAAGTCGCTGGATCCCTTTTTCCTTTCTAGCGGTCACGTGATCATTTTTGAACGTCCACCCGCCTTGTGACAGATGTCACTCAACCATTGGTTTTACTTGTTACATACTGGAAAACTGAAGCATTCATCTTTTCTGGCGACATCCCGACTACACTTTACTGCAACCACAAACGGTTAGTCGCGTAGTCTGAACTGAAATCACTTAACCGCCATTCTATTCCGAGACCACGCGACTGAAGGCATGACATAACTATTTTCTTTGGCTTGATTTGGCGACAACGTGACATGAAGTAATCGCGAAGTCTGAGAACATTTTTCATAACTGTTGCAATCTTCCGCAATCACCCGACTGACAGTGGGTCCCATTTTTTACAAAGCTTATAACATGATATCTTGCGACTACCCGACTTAAAGAAATCACTAAGTCTCAGAACGCTGAAGGAATATTTTGATTCTGAATGAGACTATGCGACACAAGGAAAAAGCAAAGTCGGGAAAGCAAATGGAATATTCTCTGGGGGTAACGCGATGAGGTGACCTAACTTAAAACACATGCCTTAAGTGAAATGAAAAAGGTAACGCTGAAACATAAGACATGGTCTAGGGCTTAAAATTCATCGTTTAACACTTGGATAACTAGGGTTTTTTAGGTTTTTTGCAAAGTTGGCAAGGTTTAGACTTGAAAACCTGAAATTTGACAGAGGGCAAGACAAGGAACCAAGAGAACCAGTAAAAATAGGAAATACAACCAACATGTGCATCTTAAAACTTGTATCTTATTCCTTTCTAGCCTTCAATCTTTTGTTGCTCAATCATATTTGCATAATCAACCCTTAATTAAAGTGAAGGATCATTGCACTCACTCAATGCTTAAGTCTTCTTGAGCCTAGTGAGTCATCTTCCTTCCAATGCAATATAGGAAATTAAACCTAGGATCATTAGTTTACCCATTTGAACTAGTGATCCCTGTTTCTTATGGTATGATAATAAATACTCATGCAAGATGGCATAAATGCTAAAACTAGTAAGAAATCAACTTATATTTGGTACCAAGATATATCCATGTGTATAGATAAGCATCACAAATGTAGTCCTCCAAATATGTCATTGGTAAAAAAGTCTCATCTACATAAGAAAAAGACTATAATTAGTGCCCTACATTTGAAAATTAAGATTAGGTGCATAAGTTGTGTAGTGCATTTTATTTTCAATATAAGTTAGTTTTTGTATGTGTTTAAGGTTCATATGTACATATTTGTAGATGTAAAATGTTTCATGAATAATGATATTACACTTTTTATTTTTGGTAAAGAATTAAATTTAATCATTTTAATCAAAATCTAAAAGGATAGAACAAGTAATGGTGGTAAAAAATAATTTCATAATCAAAGATCACATGTAATAATTGAACATGAATGACAATTAGGATCCATGCTAGATTGAGTCTGTTTCACTTTTTTTCATAGTTGTCATGTTATCGCTTTAGGTTGGTGAACTACTCTATAATGTCTTATATCCTCTTATGGATTAATAATATCTTATTTCCTTTTCCTTTCTTTCCCACTATAATTGCTTATGTATCCAAGTTTTTACATGTTTATTTATTAATTAAATATATATGTTTGAATAATAGGATTAGAAAAAAAGTGCCAATTTTAGTCTATATATGTATCACTTTCACATATATGCCTCCTTTACATCCTTATATGACTCATGTTTGTCCATAGATAGACTAATTCATGATGAGATAATGTAATTTTTTTTGTAATTTTTAGGATCCACATTATACTCACTAACATCACAAGATATAAAATCTAATGGGCCCTAATCACCACCATGAAAAGTACTATATTCATGTGCTAAAAAATAGTTTTGTGTAATGAACTTGTTAGATGCATAAATTGTATGTTTGTTGTAGGGATAAGGATAAGGAGATGTGAGACAAATCTTCTGTACATACTAGTATTTAACACATTGACATAAAGTAGAGGGAAATGCTCTTATAACATATAAGTAAAACCATTAAAGAAGCATATTGTAATTTAAAATTAGGCATCACAAAGAACAATATGGCTTAACTTAAATGTAGATCAAATTCCATTGGAAGATTAGCAATACCCAAACAATCTCTAAGAATGTTATCGAATACTCTAATTTAGGGAGACATGATGGTTATATCTCTGACATGCATACTTCTAATTATTGTAAATGATCCTTAGTGCATATATGTGTTGAACATGCCAAAAGACTAAGTGGGGGGTGAATCAATCTTGAAGAAAGACTTAAAAATTTCTATCACAAATACTTATTAAATATCTTTATCCAACTAAATATTAATGAAAGATAATGTAATGAACACCAACCACATGAACAAATAATTTCTACATGGAAAACCCAATGTGGGAAAAAAGAACAGTGAGAATCATGCTCACTATATGAATAACTAAATACAATGTTCTAGACCAAAGGCCAAAGAAGCTCACTGCTCTTGATCAGAACTTGTAGGCTAAGGTGCAGAACCGTAGGGAAAGATGCAAAGGACTTACAATGTTGAGACACATGACCCAAGGAAAGATACAAAGGGACTTGAAAACTATCATTTGTGGGATAAACTTACACAAGCTACTAAAATAACTCACTATCTTCTAGAAGGTACAAAGATATGGTGAGTTAAAATGGATAATATCTCCTGATCATGAAAGTATCATCAACAAATTTGTCAAGAGACCAATATCATGCCAAACACAACTTACACATTCACTTCCTCAAACTTTCTTAACCAGGAATATATGATAATCAAAGAACAACACAAACTGATATCTACACTTCTTCTCTTTCACTTTCTCTTCCACATCATTCATACTCAATCCACACTACAACTCAAACATCTACACATCTATTTATATCAACTTGATCATGGAAGCCCTCAACTAGGTCGGCCACAATAGGAATAAACATTATTCACACAAAGTCGACCACCATGAAAAACTACGTTCAATGTGGTCCGCCCAGATGATAAAGAAGACCTAAAGACATCACAACATGTCTTACCAAGTCTATTTCGATAAATTGCATGTCATGCAACATTCTCCAAAGTCATCATCAAATGTAACGTGTAGAAAAACATTGAAGCATGTTAACTAGTTTGCCCAAAAATATCCTCTAATGTAAATTACTTGGTGCAGATCTTAACACTCTATGGTAAACTCATAACAACCCCTTAACTCATCTTCCATTGCATATTCAGTCCAAAGATCACAATTCATTTAAGATAATCCATTGAGTTTACCAAAGACCAACATAGACAACAATGTTGAACAACATACTTCACTTTTGGAGCAAACTAACAAATGAAATCTGAACTAGAATATTGTATAAACATTCTAAGAAAATCCACCAAGTTGCACACCTAGAAATAATACTAAAGAGCAATGTAGATGATTCTCCAAACTAGTACTCACAACCAATCTCATTGTCGATAAAGAACAAAACACAACTTCATCATCGAAACCGTTGGGGACTTGAAAACATAATAGTGTGACATTCACAGACTATACACATTACAACTAGAACAACAAACCATCAAGTTCTTATGTGTAGGAATGTAGAGAATGCTCCCTTAGGGACTTCAAATACTCTTTCCTGCATATTTAATCTTTCTATACTATCACCCTTTGGAAACATCGCACACTGACTCAATATCATCACCAAACATCAGAACAACATCTAAACACTCATTTTCAATCCTCTATCATCTTCTAGACATCAGACGACACTTCACTCCATCAGGTTGACATCAATGCACACAACAGGTTGACATCAATGACAACACTAAATCCACATTGCTAACAATCTCATATTTGTCATTGATGACAACAACGACAAACACAACTAACAACATCCTCTTAATACCAACAAGTTTGATATCAATGACAACATATTACAAACTACCAATAATATCCCCCTTTTTCATTGATGGCAACAATTGTACCATCAATTAACAACTGTAACTCTCTCCCGCTTTGACATTAAGGACAAAGGACACAAAATATTTGTAATGCAAACATGTTGTATATATTTGTATTCTTTTTAGTGCTCTAAATCAAGCATGTAATACAAATGATATGTCTTGGGATGCTTGGAGATATTAGATGATTAAATGAACACCCTTAAATACAAGGACATAGCTACAAAGCATACAATTTTTTTTTGTTGGTTCTTGGAGGGAGAAGCTTTTAAGGGAGTTGACCAACATCAAATTTAACAAGTTGAATTTGGAAATGATAAGTCAACAAGCATAAGGGCATTCCTATAGCCATGAGGACTACTTCAAGACAACACACTTGTCCACGAATATGAAAGGCGCCAAATCAAACCATATATTGTATGTATAGAAATATATATACACTGCATTTAATAAATAACTAGATATGATAAATGTATAAGCATATGTGTACACATGAATAGGAGCAAGTAGAAAACGTATAATAACTTGTATAACGAATAAATACATGACATATAACCGGAGGTCTCACTTTACACATTATAATTTGTCAAAATATCTAAATACTATAACACTTTAAAAAATAATTTGTAAAAGAGATCAAAAACATAGATGAGAAATACAATTTACTTATTTTCTTTTGAGTATGCCTACAAAAATATATATTATAAATTGTAAGGGCAACCCCACATTTCCCAATAAATTTAATTAAATGGACTTAAAAGTACTAGCCGTTTAAAAAAGCTGGATTATTAAAAGCAAGTCCAATTAACTGTGCCGGCGCAGTTCCCCAAGTGGGGGCTCGCATGTGCTTTAAAATACTTTAAAAAACGTTTTTTTTAAGGTTTGTAAGAGATGCTTCTCGAGATTCGAACTGGCGACCTTCCTTTGCTGATTGCAGGGCTTATCATAACTGTGTACGGGATTTATGATGAGCTTGATGATCATGCTTTGCATGGGACGAAATACAGCTTTGGATTTCATGGACAGTTTTTGAGAGAAAATATTATTATTATTATTATTGTTATTATTATTATTATTATTATTTTATTATGTAGAATGTTATTTGTAAGTATTTTTTAATGGAGAATTTTATGTGTGTATAAGTTTGTTTTGTTATTACATTTGAGAGCACGAGTCTATGTATGTATCAAAGGGTTTGAATTTTGGTGGATGGTCTAATAGTTTTAGAATGAAATTGTCAACATCTTTTGGATGATTTGTTATAGTTAGGATTCTAATTCGGTTTAGAAAATCCACATATTTATGATACAAAATTCTAGCCCATTTTAGATTAGGTTTAGGTTAGGGGTCTTCGGGATCTATTTTGAGGGAGTGGAGATCTCATGAAGCAAAAATAAAAAAAAGCTCTCTACATAATTATAGCTCAAGTGAATTGAGTATTAGAAACATGAAATTTTCAGAGTCTATAAAGTTTTGACAAATGTTTTTTCTAGATGTAATTATGTGAGATTTTTGTGTCCACTATTTCATATCACACTCTATTATCCATCAGTGGGAATACAATCATAAAAGAGAATGAATTGAATATGTTAAATAACAAAATTCATGACACAACTTGCTTCCATAAATTTTGGAGTTTAAACTTTTAAGCCTAAACTGCACTACAAAATTCACCTGCTTTAAAATAATCCTAAAAAATTTTAGGATGTTCCCTTCATGGGACCCCAACCTTAGAATATATGTTCTAGACTAGTTTTCCCCTTAGGGTTTGTTTTGAATATTTTTAATTTTAAGGGTCGATTCCCCCCACTTTTGTTAGTTCTATAATTGTTGTTTTTCTCAATTGTCTTATGTATTCTTATTGAACTCTGTAATATTTAACTCCCCCTACTTCTCTTGATTTACAAATAGTTTCGCACAATATTAGAAGGGATGCTTTCTCACCTTTGAAGTATCTTGTTAGAAAAAAGTCCTTATATGTTCTTGTAATTTTCATTAAATTTTTTAGGATACTTTTAGGTAAGACATTAAGATATTTCTATAGATGATATATCATAGCTTTTGACATAATAATTCCACCTACTTATGACAACCACCTTCCTTCAGCATGCCATCCATCATTTTCATGCAAAAATTTGATAACAAAGAATCATTTACATCTATAAGTGTTGAGAGATTTCCACAATCCATAAAATTACAAGTGTGTTGTTTCTAGATTAAAATTGCGTGTGAAATGTTTACATCAACGTTTCGAATCACACTCTGTGATCCATCATCAGCATGAAAGAGAGCACGAGGAGAAGAAAGACGATGGATCATAGAGTGTGATCCAAAATGTTGATGTATGAATCTCACACACAATCGAATCTAGAAACAAAACTCTTATCATTTACATCTAAACAATTATAAGAAGAAATCATTTTAGGAGTATTTTAATATAGAATACTAAAATGAGTCAATCACATTGATAACTATATATATGGCATTTACATGTTTAAGAATATCATCTATACATATTTATCCAATGCAACAATCTAATAAGTGGGTTGACCAAGGAGAACTTAACCTTAAAAAATTAGTAATCTCTCTTAAGGGATTTCTAAATATCACTTATGATTGTCCAAATTTAGATATTTAAGCTATATATCAAAACAAGTTATATAACTTCATAATTAGCTTGTTTGATCACACATGCTATATAATACGACAATACACATTAGGTCATTTTTAAGATGCCAAAGTTTGATGTTGAAGGATAAATAATCAATCTACAATAAATTATGTGACGAAACAAAACTACTTGTTAGAATCAAAACATCATGTTGAAATCAAACTATAAGTATTGATTTTCTATATAAAAATACTAAATTCTTTACAACATCAAAACTTTTTATCAGATGTTCTAAAACTACATACCCTTTCTTGTCTCATTTAATATATAAATAATCCTTTTATAATAAATATCAATATAAAATGACATCTACATA
This sequence comes from Thuja plicata, assembly GCA_018584345.1. Classification (NCBI taxonomy): domain Eukaryota; kingdom Viridiplantae; phylum Streptophyta; class Pinopsida; order Cupressales; family Cupressaceae; genus Thuja; species Thuja plicata. The sequence continues at coordinate 742,289 of MU226113.1, forward strand.
TTTAAAAATGTTGTCTACAAACATTTATCCAATACTATAAATTTAATATAGTAAGCGGGCTGACCAAGATAAACTTGACTTTAAAAATCCAATAATCTCTCCAAAGGGAGTTTTAAATGTCACTTGTATTTGTGCAAATTTAGATATATAAGATAATATAAAAGCATGTTATATAATTTCACAGTTAGTTGGTTTGATTACATATGCTATAATACGACTTCGTCCAGTAGGTCATTTGGAATGATCAAGTTTGATATTGAAAGACACACAATTGACCCCCACTAAATTATGTGACAATACAAAACCACATATTGAAATCAAAATCTTACATTAAAATCAAAACCTAATATTAAAACCAATTTTCTACACAAAATACTAAATTCTTTACATTATCAATACTTGTATCCTAATTCTTAAAACATAAATACCATTTCTTGTCTCATTAAATTTATACATAATCATTTTAATGTAATTATCAACTCCTAACCCTTATTTCTAGGTCAATGGAAGGGTCTATTCCTTATAATGACACAATTCCTCTTAATTTTTTTTGAGTGACCTTAATCTAACAACACCATTTTCATGATTTAATCTTAATTTTAATTACTTACTTCCAATTAAAAACTCCAAAAATTAAAAAACAAAATGAATTATCATAATAACCTAGTTGTCAAATCTCAAAAACTCCCACATCTTTGCATTCAATGTACACTTTCTCCAAAGGTCATCTTCAATAGTACAAATAAAAGTATAATGTGGACATTGAATATAATATATGCATGGGCGGTTTGACATTAATGTGAAGTAAACCAAACAACACTCAACAATCGCAAGGGATAAGAAAACCACCTTTCAATGACATCATCAAGATTTTGATGGGGACTCTTGGCCTGCACATTCTAACTTTTTTGTTCTTATCAACATTATATTCTCATACTATTTTGATTTGCACTGCATTATTTTATCATTGTTCATGGAGTCTTACCAACCATGATAATGTTTTTAAATATTTTCAATAATAAAACAAATTAAATCTGTACAAACACCAACTCTCAATAGTTTCATAGTTTAATAGATTCTTGAATTTTAAATACATTGGATAAAAATACATGCTATGTCCATGATGTGAAATCAAAGATATAAATCCCATAAACTATGGCTATGTGATGTCCTAGACAATGTCAACTTAATTGCAATTGAGCTTTTGATTTGATAATGACAATGTAGCCTGCAATTATAAGAAAAATGGTAATGTATTTTCTTAGTCAAAATTTCCCTAGTGGATATATATGGGAGTAATTGGAGGAGGGGATTTAGTAGATGGGTGTGTTTTAATAATTGTTTTATTTTAGTGTTATATGCTCCTCTCTAGGAGGTTGTTTTTTCAATTTGAGATGTTGCTTCATTTTCTTTTATTTGAGATAATTCAAGAAACTGATATTATGTACTCAGATGTAATTTTGGGTTAAAATTTTGAGTGTCTTCTATGGGATTTGGGTGGGGTGATATATATAATTGTACTGGGATATGACTTTTTGTCGTATTATTGTAAAATGCCTTAGGTCGTAGGGTTGTATCAGGGGCTACAATCAAGAGTTTTCTTCCTAATTCTTTCCCTCAGGTATGCTCTCCTGAACCAGGTTCAATGTATACTTCTTTTATAATTAATAAAATGAGTACATGTTTATAAAACAAATATAATATTTTTAAAATTGTTAATTTATTATTTATACTAGAAGTTGTTATATTTGTATCTGATAATTAGTCGGATTATCGAGACCTCTTATTGTCTTCCATTGGTTTTGTTGTCGCTTAGCGACTTTATCGTTATTTTTGTTATTTAGCTTTACAAACACTACTCGTGTGACTCTGGGAAGCAAAACCTAATGTCCTTTTTTTGTGTGGATATGTGTGTATTATTTAATTAATAAAATTTGACACAAATTTTTTTTAATAGAATCCATTTTTACTAGTTACATTAAAAACAACTAACCCTATGGTGAAATATAATATAATGGATAATACATGCTTTGATGTATAGGTTTTGATCTTCACTATAAGTACATCATTGATGCATAAATTATTCAACAAAAAACGTAAGCTCTTAGACAAAAAAAATTCAGAATGCTCTACACAAAAAAACTCCCACTCTACTTGAGATTAGCTCAAAAAACCCTACCCAACAACTAGGATCAAAAGTTGATCAGGCTCTGATACCACTTGTAAGGAAACTCAGGTGCGGAAACAGCTTCCTACACTAATCTCTATAGGAAAGTATTGTGCAAATTCTTTTAAATCCTTACAATTTCAGATTGTGCAATTATTTTCTCCTTACTGCTCTCTCATCCTGATGATGGATCACGGAGTGTGATCCGAAACGTTGATGCTTAAAAACACACACAATCAAATAACCAGAAATTCAGCTCAAAAAAAAAAAAAAAATGATATTGCAGCCACATACCATGCATACAGAAAATAGAGAATGACATAATGATTTACCCTGGGGAAAACCTTTCGGTAAAAAACCCCAGCACTCCAAAACCTGCACAATGTATTATCTTCAA